>JASSUY010031581.1:36273-49152 GCA_032466535.1 Forpus xanthops | reverse complement strand
GAGCCGAGCCGAGCCGAGCCGAGCCGCACCGCACAGCGGGGATGCGGGACCCCGGCGAGCAGCACCGCCCCTCTTGTGCCAGTGGGCGGGGCTTGACCCAGAGGCTCTGCCCACTCCTCTTTGGCCCCGCCCTCGTCCCCCCCTCCATGGCCCAGCGGCGGAATCCGGCGGACGCGGGATGCTGTGGTTCGGGAAGGCACCGGGAGCAATGCTCCTGCTTGGCAAAGGGGCATCAGCACTGAAATTCCATGTCACCTGCGGCTTCACCGTGCGCGTTTGGGGTTTCTTCAAGTCCCCCCAACCCCAAAGACCCCAAAGACTAACCCTATGGGGCACACGTAAGAGACACAGCCATCTTCTCGCTCAGTGACTTCATCCAACTGGGTTTGAAGTGCGTGGTGGTAACAGTGCTGAGTTCACAACGTGCAAGTCCCTGAATCATGCACATGTACCTGCCAGCCTAATGGGCCGCATCACATTTAAAGGTATCCAATCACTCCCATCCTGCTCCCTGCTGGATGTTCCATTCACCTCTCACACCAAAAGCTTGATTTTTCCCAAAAATGACCCTCTCGGTTGCAACTATACCTTTTAATCAAAATTATTAAGCAGTGGCTGTTGAGAGAGAAGTTCATGAGACAGCTCTTTGGGAAAAATAAACACATGGTTATTAATGCTTTAACCATACACATGACCATAAAGGCCCTGGGGGAAATAAATACATCTGCATAGAAAGATACGTAAGTAAATAGGTAGAAAATCAGATAGATAGAAATACACAGCTATGCACATAACTGCGCACGCGTATGCATATATGTGTGTCTACATGCTACGTTTTTCTCTTTCCCTGCAAATCTTCATGTGAGCTTGTCCATAAACAGCCAACTAAGTTAATGAAGCAGTGATTTTCTTTTGCATGCTATGCAGTTCCAGCTGGTTTACTGTACTGGGGGATGAGTTTGAATTTCAATTTCCTTTGAAATTATACCCCTGTTGCTCACAGAAAGATACAGGGAGTGGGAGAAGCCAAATTCCTATACTGATTTTTCCCAGAGAACCAATAAAATCCATGAAAAGTCAAAGAGGACTCATGGTTCAAGAGGCAGCAAGTCAGCATTGTGCAAATGAAATGTGTTCTGGCTAATTTTATAGGCTCTTAAACCAGAAAATTGGTAGCCATTATTAATATCCCCACCTCCACCATACTGCAGGTCAGGTCTTTCTAAGTGATTTGTGGAACTTTGGCAGTGATTATTTAACAACCAACTCTTGCTGAGACTAGGCTGCAAGTAAGGTTGTGTCGTAGTGATAAATGCCTAGAGAGAACCAAGGGCACCTACTGCCAAAGAAACAGTCCTGGTAACTTTATTAGTGGTGATGCTGGTTTTGTTTGGTTGACTACAAAGAGAAAAAAACTGATAGGGGATGGATGACCTGCAAGAACTGTTTGCCTTCAAAGCAGTTGGGCTAGTCAACAAAGCTAATTCAATTATAGGGGTTAGCAGAAAAACATTCACATGAAATTATTACAGGACCCATAAACACAGTAAAATCATTGGTAGATCACTATGTGTCTTCTTCATTCCTACATGAGTTTCCAAAAATGCAATCACTAGAAAATATGCCATTGTATTGATTCTAACAAGAGGTTTTTATGAAATGTAGTCAGATGATGTGCAACAAGAGCTTACTGCAATACCACTTGGCCTCTGTATTCATGCACAGTCGTTACTATTAAGTGAGCAGTTTGGAGGGGATGGGTTGGTTTCATTGTTAAAAATTATTTTGGTGCCTGAGCTTTGTGGGAACAAATACCCACTGTTTGCCCTAAGCAAAGATAGATGGATGCTAGCCCTCCCCAGGCCCTTTAGCATTTGCCATGTCCCCTTCTTCCTTCTCCCCTATAGTGCTCTGAGGAAGGGGAGGGAAGGAAAGGCTGACCCCTCCAACACGCAAACCTCTTGACTGGTCTGTGTACACACACACTGACCTGAGCAGCCAGCAGTGAGGAGCCTGCACATTGCAAATGTTGGGCATCTACAGGGAAGTGCACATTTCAAAAGCACAAAGTGCTTTTATCTCCCTGAATGATCCCAGTGAGATCTCTTTTATCCTGAGTGATCCTGGTGAGCGTCTTTACACCATGCTTCCTAAACGGGGCACAGTCCTTCAGTACTGCGCCTGGCTGCTGGTATAATCTTGTTAGCTAGAATAATGCTGCAGCAACTGTTTCTTCACTGTATGAATTGCCATCATTATAGTACCAGGGACATTTGGGATACCAATGAGCAAACTAGAAGATAACTCCTTTATGCTCCAGATACTTGAACGGGGCCCTGACCCTGTAAACATTTAAATACAAGAACAACTTTATTCTAGAAAGTCATTCTACAGATGGTGGCTTTTTTATCTCAATCAGATTACGTCTATATGTGATGTTTGTGGGACTGTTCTTCTAGTATTATCAAGTAAAAGCTGTAGGTAAGAATCACTGAAATGGTAGGTGTCTGGGAAAAGTGAGAGCTAGAAGAGATGTGAGGTGACTTTACCAACACAGGATGTATGGGATCATCTGTGTCTTGCTACAAAAAATTCTTTTATTTTGAGCTTTGATGGGGCTTCTCAAGTGGAAGATGCCATGAGGAACCTCTACAAGAAAAATCAGCCTCAGGACAGAAGAAAGCCACCTGAAGCCCAGCTGAAAGATTCACCTAAATACACTGCTACCGTAACAGTTATGGGACAACAGATGTCTGGTTATAAACCCAAAACCTCAGTGATTCCAGTACTGGCAGCTTTCTTATCCAGTCTTTTGGGCTATAATCTCACACAGCCTTTGTATCATCCTTTAGACTTGTAGAGTAACTTAGCCTAGCTCGCACCAGAGTGCTGAACCACAAGGAGGTAGTGAACATATCAATGTTACTGAGCAAGGAAGGAATGGTGCTTCCTACCTCCACAAAGACAGTTTCAATCTGTGAAACTTCCTGGGATCCTGAAAACAACATGCAGTGGCTTCTAAAGCTAGCCCACCCTCTGTCCCAGCACCCTCACCTGCCTTAAATAACAGGGAATCCTGCCAAGACATTTCAAATATGGTTTAGTTCAGAAAAGTGCCCATGCCTTGGCCAGACAAAACCAGCAAAGAAATGAGGTGTGGGAAGGAGCTCCATGAATGTTCATCCTTCCTACCACACTGAGCAGACCTCAGCCCAGTGTGGGACCAGACCTGGAGGCTTGCAGGAGAGCTGGTAGCTGACAGATGAGATGCAATCAGACCACGTGCATCACTCCCATGTTGCGTCAGATCAATACCCTGCTCCCACGGGATCTCTTGGAGCCCCTCGGAGCTCCCATCCTGAAATCAGAGTGTTCCCAGTCCCTTGGGTTATTTTCCTCTTTCCCAGCCTCTTTCTGCCACAGCCCCAGTACAGGGAAAACTGTGCCCGTGGATGGCCCCTGGGAAGAGGCAATCCAACGGGAGGGGGCACGAAGCCTTGCCTTGCCCAAACAGGGCCAGCAAGCTTTTGTTTATGCATCTGCTCCTCTGGTGGCCAAACGCTCATTAAAAACAAGACACAAAGAAGCAGCAGAGGAACCGGGCAGCCCCCTCCCCTCTCCTCCCTGACCTGTCACGACTCTCCCTGGCTCTGTCAGCGCTTCCCGGGCCGCCCAGGAAAAGAGTTTGTCCAGAGCAACTGCAGCAGCAGGAACAGCCAGGCCGCCTTTTGTTTGCTTAATTATTCAAATAACCTGGGGAGATAAGGGCTGGAAACACCGATTATGTGCTTCCTTCCTCATGTAGCTCAGTAGGCTTGCAAGTGGGCAATGTCGCATGTAGAATACCTCTGGGATGTGACAGCCAGCAGCTGGACTTCAGCATGATCGCACCTCTGTGCCACAGCTGGGGCTGCAAGCACCTCAGCATCTAATGAAGGATGGAAGCTACCTTCGGTTCTGTCTGCATTGCAAATTGCACACCACTGCAAAACTGCATCCTTGCAACACTGGAGCCAGGCAGCACAACCTTAATGTGTCTTTCATCACATGTGCTTTGGTAACACACTGATAAACCTTGCTAAGGCAGATGTGGAAGGAAGCACATTCAAGGTGCTGCTACAAGAAAATGAGAAGGCATTCATTCAACATTGGATGTCATCACTTTTCATATAAACCACATGCAAAATCTAATATGCATTTAGTATAGAAACATAGAATCACAGAATAGTTAGGGTTGGAAAGGACCTTAAGATCATCTAGTTCCAACCCCCTGCTATGGGCAGGGACACCTCCGACAGCCATGCCACCCAAGGCTGTGTCCAACCCAGTCCTGAGCACTGCCAGCATACATGGATGCATACTCCATGTGTAGACCCCAGAAAATGCATTGATTCTCAATCAGCATTGAAAAGGACAAAATCTATCCTTCCAGCTAGAAATGAAATAGTAACTGTCTCAGGTAACAACAATCATGGAAGTAGGAATGAGAATGCATAAACCCACTCATTTTCAGATAGCATTTCCTAAAAATGGAGATCTGAATGACACTGTTTTCAGAGTATGCAAAAAATGCTGAAACTTTTGCTGATATCTGTGAACATGTCACTTGTGTTTGGCTTTGTCCAGCTATAAACAGGAGGTGTGAGTTTGGCATGTGTGGACATCCCCAAAGCGGTTTTAGTCTAGCTTGGCTGAATGTTCATTGTAACACAACTGGAGGAGCAGGTTCACAGCTGTCAAGGTCCAGACTAGTCTAACTAGCCTTGGATACATCTCTCCACTCCTAGGTACCTAATTATGGTTGGAGGCATGTGGAATTTTAGGGACACACCTTTGAAAAATTCAATTTCTTTCACTGTTTATCTACTTGACTCCATCATGTCCCAGCTGTCTGTGTGACGACTCATGCCAGGACAACAGGGTCCTGTGCACCTTCCATAGGAGCTGTTCATATTTTTCCCGCCAAACTGATCTTCCCCACCAAACCCTGTGTGAGGCAGCATCTTTGTGGGGAAAATGCCTTTACTTGTTTATGTGGCTGAAGCCTATGGAAATTTCTCTCCTGCTTGAAGCAGGAAGCAGCTCTGAGGAGTCACTTTCTGAGCAGGAAGCAGAGGGTAATTCAGTATCTGAGCCCCTGGAGATGCGGTCAGTCAGGCTAATGGATGGGCAACTGGTGACAGGGACAAGCTGCAGAACCTTACATGGAAGTGACATGCAATCTTTTTTCTCTTCTTTCTTTTTTCCCCTTTCTTTGTCCTTCTTTTTTTTTTTTCTATTTTTTTTTTAATGAAAAATCTTCTAATAGTTCACTGGTTCAGCATGCTCTCACTGCATCCCTTCGTATGAAAGGATCTCACAAGAGTCACCCCACGCTGCAGGAATTAAAAGCAACCTCCTCAGTCATTTTGGCCACATGGCTATGTTTTTATGCTGATTCCCTTAATATTCACTGAAGGAGGAGAACAGGGGAGCAGCATCACTCTATAAAGAGGGTCATGGAGGAGAAACCTGCATTCTCACCCTCACTGCTGCAAATACTGAAGGATTTTGTTTGGTGTGGAAGAGCATCATCAGGAAATCTAAAAATGCTCATCTGCTATAGCATGATGCCAAGGAGTTTCTACTGACCTGAAGCCAGGCCTCCCATAGGTGATATTCCACGGTGGTGGAAGTCTAGCTGCTTGGGAAATAGTAACTGCCAAAAATACATGTTACCAGTTTGCTATGAAATAAATGAAGATTATGAATGTATCTGACAGAGCACCAGCCTATTCAAGGTAATCTTACAAGTAATTGCATTAGGAGTAGGAGCAATGCACCCCAGCTCCCAGGGAGGTTGTGTCCCCAATATCACATAAAGAGCAATCTCCACTTTAAGGCTTTTAGGTTGTTTGATGAACCTTTCTGCCATAGAGGTGCCTCAGTGTCTGCTTATATTTTATCTGTTGCTGTCTTTCACTGGTGAGGGCTCTAATGTCTCACCTACATCCTACTACTTCTTAAATTAAATACATATAGACATAGTATCTTAGAGATATTTGACCATTGTCACTTTTGCTTGAAACTGGCAGCAGGGTTAAAAAATTATGAGTCAAGTAGATAGAAAAAATAAACAGACAGACATAGAATGTGATTAGGTGAGTCCTATTTCCCTAGGAAACAAATCCCTAGAATTTACAGGTCATACCAACTGGAAAAAACTGCCAGCATTTCATAGGACAGATTAGATGCTGAAAGTGGAAGCAACTCAAAGGAGAGCAAAGCACTGTCAGAAATTGTGGAAACCCAGCATATGAGGAAAAGTTGAAGGATTTAAGACTGTTCAATCTTGAAGGAGAGAGCAGGCAGAGCCGTATGGTAACAGCCTTCCAGTGGGGAAGACTGGAGATGCCCAGTCAGTTATTCTCACAGCCAGCAAGTGTAAGAGAGGAAATAATGAGTCTAATTTTCCGTACAGGAGATTTATCTCACATAATATGGAATGTTTTCTGACTTTTGGGGTAGTTAAGCACAGAATAAGATGATCTGGGGA
Organism: Forpus xanthops; assembly: GCA_032466535.1. NCBI lineage: Eukaryota > Metazoa > Chordata > Aves > Psittaciformes > Psittacidae > Forpus > Forpus xanthops. The sequence goes on along the minus strand of JASSUY010031581.1, from coordinate 42,617 downwards.
GTCTGGGATTGGCATCAGTTGAGGTGTTCAATATCAGGTCTGTAAGGGATGAAATCTAATTCTGGTTTATAATAGAAGTAGGTATTAGATAGTCTTCTCAGATTTATTCAGGTCCCATGTATTCATGACTGATAGGAATATAAGTTATGCTTGTTTGTTCTTTAATAAAAGAGCCCAAAAATTAAGCACTTCTTTATTGGGACAAGTGTGCCAATCTACAACATTTCAGTATTTATTCTCAGCTGGAATAACTAATATGATCAGTCTGAGATAATACCTCTTCTACTTCTTTTTTGGAAGGTATCTTGAAGTGAGTGGGTTTCGTGCCATTTTTTCTGTTCAGAAACAAAACCAAACCATTATTCATCCAATCTCCAAGCCATTATTCACGCAACACTAGTTCCAGCTAGGAACTACTGGGAGAGATCTCAGAGCACAGGGTGATAGGGACTACTGAAGTGTACCAGTAGTTGCCAAAGTAGAAGGAGCACTTTATAGTGATGTCTTGAAATGGTGTCAAACAACTTTCCCAAATCAGGGCCAATGGCAATTTATAGTGCATGGGTCGATAGCACTGACTTCTTTCTCTACTAAAGCTTCCAAGTCCATTTACGGAATGTTCAGACTGGTTCCATCCAGGTAATCCATTTTCTCCACAAATATTTTCACAACCAGGATAACCGGATGGTAACTGAATAGTGTCATGGGACATAAAGTAGGGTCTCCACAATGTGAGGATGCAAGAACATAACCATGGGATCCAGAAAAAGGAACAGCAAGAGTTGTTATAGATACGGGAGGGATCTCCATCACCCTACCATTCTTCTAAAGCCTTTTTGGGGTACTAACACACTTGGGTCTCACAGTCCCTCTGAAGAACTACCTTCATCTCAGCAGTAAGGAAGCCTTGTTTCAAAGTATGTTGTGGTCAAAATTTATTTGCACAGTAAATACCTGAGATGTGATTAATCACTTTAAATTTGCAGTACACCAGTTGATTTTTAACACCCATATTCGCAAATCCTTTCTCTTGCAAAGTATAAAAGTTCATCACAACCAATTTTCTATTTGCCTGTTAAGCTTTTACTTTGACTTTATACCCACTTTGATGAGATATTTGCCATCATTTGTCCCAAAGAAAAGAACTGTTTCACTAGTAGCAAGTTCAGCTTCTCTTCAGACTCTCCTTCCAGGACCCGAATTAATCCATTTTGAAAAGGAATAGGGAGAATGTCTCAGCTTAATTTCTGAAAAAAATTCCTCTATTTACAGGGGTGCAAATCACCTTTCAGCAGCCTGGGGAATGAGATGACCTCAGTCCCCACAACCAGCATCGTCACCCCAAAACCGTAAATCCCAACCCAAACTCTACTTCCTATATATTTTTTGCCTGTATGAACAAGCTGATTGATTACATCTTTTTTTAATCACCTGATTATTTTCCCACACCTCTCATCCAAGCAGAAACATCATAGCAAATATCATACCACCCTCACACTGTTTTCTGCTGTGGCTGTAGCTAAACGAATCCTCTGAACATGTAGTAGCTGATGTGCAGCAGTATGGCTCCCAGAAGAAAAGCATCAATAGGAAAGGAAAGGAAGCAACCAGGCACTGACTTTATTCCCCACTGAGTTTGTCTCACCAGAAGTTGTCACCAAACAAAGGTTAAAAAATACATTCCACTTGGTTTTCTGGAGGGGTGCATCTGAACAAGCCATGCACAGAATTCATGGAATCATCATTAAGTCCAAAAGGAAATATTAGGACATGTAGCCTAACTTTTGAAAACTGCAGGCAACACAGGGAGCCCACTGGGACACTGTTCTTCATTATTTGAGTGCAAATTCTACCAGAGGGGAAGAGGAATATTTACCAGCAACTGGAACCTGACTGAAGTTAGAGGTAGATGCTGATAGACTCAGAGCCTACACATTATCCAGGAGGATCTTAAGATTGTATTTAATAGCAACTTTAGCACTTATTCTAAAGGACAAATAACTACACACTCATATATATGGGGAGTATAATATATACACATACATGTATGTATATATACATATATGTATGCACTTTTGGGGACATCAGGAATATTTCTGGAGTTCTTCTAGTATAGCATTTATTAACTACCCAGTAAACATAGCTGGTAAGAATATAGAAATTATTCAATTTCACTAAATTGCTGATTCGGTGCTCATAAGAAATGCATTGTCATTCCCATTATTTCAGTTGTGGGAATAAATAAGGTGACCCTTCCCTGTAACACTCATAGCAAGCAATGAGGACACTCCTTTCCTCCTGCTCAGACTCAGGGGACTGATTGAGGCTAACAAGGCCAAGGAAGCTCTAAGGAAAGCCCAGTCCCTTGGAATGGGGTGGGATGGGATAGGATAGGATGCGATTGGATGGGATGGGATGGGATGGAATGGAAGATTTCCTAGAGGCCCATCCTGCAGCTGAGGGAGCAGCCCTGGAGAGAGCCCAGCTCTGTTCCTTGCTATCATTGGGATCACATTTTCCAGGCAAGCCCTGGATCCAAAACACCACAGACAGGGAAAAGTGATACACAGGAGGCCATGTGGTGGAACACTGCCAGGCTGTCCTCTGGTGTGCAGCTTTCTCTGCAGAGGCTATGATTCAGTGGTTGCATTTCCCACTGAGACCAGCACAGTAGTGCCAGGCAGTGGAGAAGAGGTGAGGCAGAACTGTGAGTACAAGAATGATATGGTGCAAGCTACACAGGTGCAAAAGTAGACAGGGATGCCAAATCTCCAGGCTTAATTTAGTAGGAAGGACTTTCTCCTGTAGCCACAATTATCACCATTAGAATGAGTGGCGCAAGTGACCATTTAGTGTGAACATCTTATAGAATTGCCATGGCCTAGGATTATCTGATTTTGACCTTTTGTTCATAAAATGCCACAGGATGAGAGTTAGCACAAATTCTCCATCAGCCTAAAACCAGACCCTTTCTTGCAGGAAATACTGTGCCAGCACTGAAGTGTTGGCACCACACACCACACACCTCCTTACTCTTTGACATCTACTGACTGTCCTGTGCCAAGAAAAAGGTAACTGAGCAGTTCAAGGAAGGAAGACATTGAGCTCAGAGACACTGATACCTGCCAACATGACTTATTTTATGTTAGACTTAGAAATACAGGAGCGTTTGTGTCATAAAGAGTGAGAACCTAAGCATAGAACTGCCATTTCTAAACTCTTAAGAATAGTTGTTTTTTTTTTTAAACCCAGAAAATGCAGCAACTGAAGTCAGTGAAGAATGAATCTCTCTAACATCCACAGATGTATGAACTGTCGCTGTGTTGAATAATCCTTTCTGTTTCCCCATTCCTTTCCCTCTGACTCATCCATAATGCCATTTACTTTATTCACACAGTTTAACTGCAGATGTGCACCCACTTGTCATCATTTCAGTTTCTAGATATATTTTCTTTCCATGTGAACCTGTGAAAATATTTTGATTGAACTGGTGCAAAAATATTTCAGGCAAACCCAAGGTATGGATGTCAAAATATGCTAGCTGAATAACATGCCTACTATATATAATAACATTATCCAGTTATTAAAGGAAGCAAGTGGGAAAATATAGGTCTATGGTTTCTAGCTTGTAGGGAAAAATAAATTACAGGTCTTGATTAAAAGCTGTTAAAGGACTTTGAATTATACTTCCCTTCCTTAATCAATTTGACCTACTAAGCATTGCCCCAGCCCAGCAGTGATAAGTAGGCAGGCTACCACACTCACATGGTGCAGGCAGCGAAAGTTACTTTCTGTAGCCTCCAGCCTTCCTCTTGGATATGCATGTCGTCAGGAAAACTAAGGCCAGGCTCACTACTTTCTCTTCCGCCCTTTTAACTCCACATGTTTCCTGACCCTTGGCTTCTCTGCTGAGAGGGCTTGCCACCTGCACAGCAGCTCTGCTAGCACAACCACATCCTGTACCTTCACTGCATCCAGGGTTCCTTACTTTCATCAGCCCATATGATGGCTATGATGGGAATGTGATTGGGTTCTAACCATTCTTGCCATTGGAAAACAAAGGCTTCCACTGTGCTGTGCAGCAGGGGTAGTTGAATGGTGAAAAAGGAACCAAAAAGCACATAGCATCCCGCTTGCTGCCTCTTTGGGTAGGATGATGAATGCCTCATGGGGATGGGGACCTTCATCTTTGCAAAACTGGCATGCAGCAGCAACAGGCCATGTGAAAAAGCAGAGTTCCATTTTTTCAAATGCTTCTGTCCTCTTCTTCCAAGGGAGATGCTGCCATGAATGCCAGAAAAATAAGTCATGCACTTTCTCCAATATTCCTAATCCCCTTTTTCCACCCAAATTTTTTTCTCTGGTAATTTTTCCAGGGTAAGCATCTCTTCTGAGAAAACAGAAGAGAATAGCCGCAAGCTGGAGGGTGAGCAGGAGACATCATCCAGGAGGTAGTTTAACAAAGCAATAATCCAGCCTAAAAAGGCAGAGCCAAGGAGGAGAAATGTATCTGTCCCTTACCTGTATTGGTTCAACTCATGTGATGGCTGCTCTCCTGGTCCTACAGCAAATGAACTTACTGCCCATTTGCTGTTCCGGCTGCACCATTGAAGGGCAGTGACTGAGCAGTGGAGATGCATCTCCCCAGATGAGTCCCCAGTGCTGCGTTCCCCAAGAAAACAAGGCAGGTCAAAGAGTAGCACAACACCCTCTGATTGCGCAGTGACTTGGAAAAGTCATGGGAGCCCAAAACATATTAGTGAGGGCTTCACCACAAAATGCACCCTTTTCTAGAAATAGTTATTAACTTCAATCCCTCCAACCATATCACCAAGGCATTAGAACTAGGACTGCATCTCTTTTCATGCTGAGATCAAATTCTGTGTACTTTTGGCTATGGTGTGGACAAAATCAGTTTCATGAATGAAGCAACTGAACTCAAAACTAATCCAAATTGAGCACTGAGAATATTTTCAAATCAAAGATCATTGTGTGCATCTTTTGCACCAGATGAGAATGAGGAACTTGTAACCAAATCTCACTGCTCTGAGCAATCCTACTCCTCACAGCTGGAGCTCTCCCCTAGGCAGGACTGGAAGTGGTCTAATATGTCCTGACTTGCTGCTCTCACATGCACAGTTCAAACTGGGAAACAAACAAAATAGCTCAACCTACTGGGAGAGATTTACACACTTAAGGCAGCATTAGACTGCTGTCCTAAGGAAATAAACTGTGCCATTACATTGTTCGTCCATCTGTAAGTCCCAGTCTCCTAACTAGCTCTTGAATTCATTGGCCAATTTCTGCAAAACTGTAGGGCATTAGAAATAACACAGTTAATTATGTTTGTGGAAAGACTCAGTCCAATGTCCCTCTAGGGAACAGGTAATCTCTCTGAGAGCGGCCAGATAAATAAAGAGCATGCACATACGAGCCTGCCCATTTCTTCCTGGCTCCTGACTGCCTACAGCATAGGTGCACCTCCAGCCCAATGGGCATGGAAATAGGCGTAGGAGCTGGGGTCATGCTACAGAGACTTCTAGAGGACAGAAGTCCATGGGAAAATAAGGCCTGCTAGTTCTGCTGCTCAAAACCCCAATATGTTAATGCATTACTGTGTTCAGATGCACATTAGGTGCCAAATGCCAAAGCTCCTTGGATTTATTTATCACATCATAGCCAAATGAAAGACCAGTGCCTTCCAAAAAGAAACCACACTGCTTCCAAAGGAAGTGTGCTTCTGTCAGTCCAATTCTGACCTCCTTTGCACTGATGCAGACTGGAAAACTCTGCATGAACATCCTTCACTGGTTAATGCTAGCAGGTATAAAATACCATTTAAAACTTACTCCCCCTGAGAGCACCAGAAAACACAGGAAAAAATCCACATTTCTGATAGACTTACTCCACTACAAAATTCTTTTGACAGTAACCCAAATTAGCTTCTCTGAAGTCAATAACAAAGTTAGCTCAGTGTGATGAAAGAAGAAATGCCAAGTAATCATCTGAAATATGATCTTCTATTTGCAGTGTCTAGAGTCCTCACACCAATACTTCCATCAACTAGTTAAAAGAATTTCACTCTCAAGCTGATGTCCTAGAATCCTAGAATCATAGAATAATTAGGGTTGGAAAGGACCTTAAGATCATCTAGTTCCAACCCCCCTGCCATGGGCACAGACACTTCCCACTAAACCATGCCACCCAAGGCTATGTCCAACCCGGCCTTGAATAACGCCAGCGATGGAGCATTCACAACTTCCCTGAGCAACCCATTCCAGTGCCTCACCATCCTTACAGTAAAGAATTTATTCCTTATAGCCAATCTAAACTTTCCCTGTTTA
>JASSUY010031581.1:0-28353 GCA_032466535.1 Forpus xanthops | reverse complement strand
TAAACAGGGAAAGTTTAGATTGGCTATAAGGAATAAATTCTTTACTGTAAGGATGGTGAGGCACTGGAATGGGTTGCCCAGGGAAGTTGTGAATGCTCCATCACTGGCGTTATTCAAGGCCGGGTTGGACATAGCCTTGGGTGGCATGGTTTAGTGGGAAGTGTCTGTGCCTATGGCAGGGGGGTTGGAACTAGATGATCTTAAGGTCCTTCCCAACCCTAACTATTCTATGATTCTATGATTCATGAAGTGATTAATTTCAATGTGTGCTGCAGCTTCCATTACAGTGCTTCACTTCAAGTGCTGCTTCTTGCCTCAGGGAATATTTTCCCACTCTCCAGTTGTTTATAATAATGAAAAGGCTGGTCTTGATTTGGAAAGAGCAATGTGCGTAGATAAGATAAAATTGCTTCTGGAAACTAAGAGCAGTTCTTTCTTTGCATTAGCACTTGCTCAAGGCCTGCACTTTTGTATGCAGCCTCTATCTCAGGAGCAAGCAGCAAAGCTGTAGATGCAGCTCAGCCAGTTTCCCAGACATCAGGAAATGAACACTTTGACAACTTAGCCAAAATAACAAAATAGCTAAAGTTAACAGGATCGCAGCTGTGAGGATTTATTTCTCACATGGGGCTTACCCACAACTGTTATTGCATGCCAAGGTGGAATGACAGAACCCCAAGCTCCCCCTTAATTTTATGCATTTATTAATAGAAATAGCTTTTGCAGAAGAGGATAGGCTGGAGTCTGAAGCCCTGTGATTTCTAGCAGAGAAAAGACAAGGGCAGCTTTTCTTTACTGCAGCACCAGCATTTTCAGCCATCATTCAGATGACCACGTTTGGAAAGGAAAGACTAAATTCTGCTTCAGTGTAGAGTCAGCCCCAAACCTAAAGGTCCTAGCAGGACAGTTTTTATTTGTTGTTGGATTAGGTTTCTTTTGAAAAGGGAACAAACAGGAAGCTGAGATCTCTCCTGCCCTGCTGGGCTGTTCCACCCCATTGCATCGGGCAGGAGCAGGGCAGCCCTATTTCTCCACCTCCCTGTGGCAACATGATGAATGATGAGTTCCCAGGGCTATGGCACAATGGGGAGACCAGAAGGATCCTGCATCCCTGTGAATCATGAAGACAAGATAGGAGTACAAAGGTTTTTGTGGAAGGGTAGGGAAAGTTCCTGCACATCAGGGCTATCTACGCCAGCACAGGACATCTGGCCTCCCAGACTTAGACAGAATAGGCCAACATGGTCTCTTGCTATCCCAGCCATCATAGTAAGATTTGTTGCCATCTATCCTGCTGTGATGGGCAGCAGACCTATGAGTGCATAGCATCACCATGCATTACCATCAGTCTCATACAGAATGGCTAGATGATGATTCACTGGAGCAATGAGTTCTGCCCAGGAGTAGAAAGTTAAATTGCTCAAAAACCATACAAGTGTTTAGCCTCCAGCTCTGGAGTTAGGTGCCACATGTGGGTGTTAGGGTGCACTCAGCATCTTGGGGCTGTAAGATGGATGAAACAGGATGCAAAATGCTTCAGACCACCTCCTGATGAGCAGGTCTGCATGCACTGCCTCAGGAGATGGCTTCTAGTGGTATACCAGAGGCATCCTCATTCCAAAGTTGGTCACATCTCACCTGCATATTTCTGTACTGGACTCCAGAGCACAGCATGCTCCTATATAGTTTTATAATATCTATCATCAGATGCCTTCCTGAGGTAATCATCTTCACAATGATTTCAGAAGAGAAGAGGTAAGCCAGTGGACAGCTCAGTTAGAAGACCTGACAAGTTGAAGGCAGAATATTTTGCTGTTTAAGGGATGGCTTTTCCTTAGGACATTCTCTGAACAAGTTACCAAAAACTAATGAGAAATATGTTACAAGGTAACAGTGTTGATAAGCATTATCCATGGCCCTAGCTGTGCTATAATGCAGAGAGGGAAAGAGAAGGCTAGTGTTTGCAATGGAGGGCTCTGCCCAGTCTACACAGGTTTGTTTCTGCTGCAGGACTTTTGTAAAGCAAGAGGCATTTCTGAAAGGGATGGCTTCCTCATTCTAGAAAGCTGCAGAAGCTCTCATTGAGGCTTTGTATATATTTGTCATTTCAAATTGATAACTGTGCCTTTTTGAGTGCCTTGGACCCTATGCTCTTCACAATGTTGCTGCCTGTAAGATAAACCACAGCTCTTTTCATAACAGGTTGCTGTTTTGTTATTTTTCTCTACCAGCTCCAGAAGCAAAAAGTCATACTACGTGCTATGAAATATGACCCTGCACCAAGAGAACAAAAAATTCTGGGATATTACAAATAGAGGGCTTTTATCACCACGGTGTGCCCTCAAACTCGGTACAGTTGTGTCTCAAACTTCTCAGAACTACTCTGCTTGGACCCAACCAGGAGGATGCTTGTCTCTTGCTTACAGCAGGTGCAATTGGGGTGCAGTGTTTTAGGAGTGATGGAGAAGCAGAGGCCTCAGGGGTCAGGGAGCACAGCCCCCCCAGAGCCACTATTTTGGTGCTGAGCAGAAAAGTGGGGTCGGGGTGACTGGGCAGGGATAGAGGTGATCTGGACCTGGCCATGAGCACAAGGCCAGGTCAGGAACGAGACTCGGACTGTGGGATCATTTGCAGAACAAAGAAGGGACACACATTTTTTCACAGTCATATAATCCTAAACCAGTTTTACTGCTTTTTCTCTTGCATGTGCTCAAATTAACTTTGGCTTGATGTCCAGGAATGAACCTCATCCTTATAGTTAAGAACAGGTATAAGTGTTTTCTGGAGCAGAGACAGTATGCTAAGCCCTTGTCCAAGTCAACCAGACACTACAAAGAGTTTGCAGAAAGTAAATACAGATTTCATGTACATAAGAATTTTGACAAGAAACCTGATTCTAGGACTTACGTTCACCTGGCCAAAAAGGCAGAAATTCCTCATGGAACGCCCAGCAAATCATCTCAAATTTCCAGTATTAATTCCAAACTATTTGCAAATGGTTTGTGGCCAAAAGTTATTTGGAGAAATCAATCAGCAAAAATTTATGGCAAATAAGTCTATTTACCAGTCATTTTTCTGGGAAATAATGGGCAAAGTTCAACAAGTCTTTCAAATGAATGCATATAGCTTTGTTTCTGAACAAAAGCTGCTTGCTGTCATACTGGGAATGTCAGAGCAGTGCCCCGGCAGGCGTATGTATGCACAGGATTAGGTATAACTAGAAACATGTGCTGGGCCAGATGGAGATCCTCAGAATCTGAGGAAAGATTCAATTATCATTAAAATCATCAAGAAGAATCATCAAGAGAAAAGTCATTATGAGAAAGCAAGACTCAGTGGGACAAAATAATTTTGATTGGCTTATTTTAACTACCCTACCCTTTGTGACACCAAAAGAATATTTTAGCCCATTGATCTTGACTCACCTAACTACATTTATTCTTATTAGGCTCTTATTCTATCATATATTCTATGAAAATCCTCACCAGCAGTGCATGAAGATAGGATTGCCCAAATTCACCTCATATTGCTCCTGGGAATGACCACCCACACTACAGCCAACAGGCCCTGCTTTCCTTCCCATGCTAGCTGCACCCCTGTCTCCATCCCACAGTAACAGCCCATATCTGTTCCTGCCTGGAAAGAATAAGGCCTTCAAGAATCATCAAGGGACCATTAAGCACTTAGCCAGATGATATTCTCCAGGCGTAGTCCTTGTAATCTTGCATTCATTTTACTAAGTGAAAGCAACTGATGCTTTCACACTCATGATGCTGGTCACCACTGGTAAGGCAACTGACATTGGGTCCCTGAAGTCTGGTATGGAGTATGGCTAACAGTATTGACACAAGGAAGTGAACTGATGAGCCAATGAAGGGTCCAGGTGAACCAGAAAACTAGTGTCTCCAAAAGTCCACAAGACCAGCTCAGGGGGTGAGAGTTGGTTTTCCCAGCCACAATTTAAAATGCAGCTGTGATACAGCTGCATGGGAGGCTTAGACCATGTGAGGTTACATTTTATCACCAAACAACCCTGCTGCACTTTGCCAGTAGTTGCTGTCTGTTGTTGGCTGTGTGGTCACTTTTTGCTTCTTGGAATATTGCAGGAAATTTTAATAAATAGGGTCTAATTCCACCATCTTTCTCAGCAGCCATCCTTAACTTCAATGTATGTCCACTGGAGGTAGCCTTGCTTACTTTCTGCTATTGAGTGCCTGTTTAGTCATCACTTTACTGATACTTACAGGAAAGAGCTATTGTTCCTGGGCTTCCTTGTGGATAACAGAAGTTCCTGAATTTCTACTTCTTGTAAACTAAAAAAAATACCCCTGAAGAAAGCATTTGGTTCTGGTTTGTAACCTGTATGACTATAATCTGCATGGATTGGTTTGATTTTTTAATTCATAGGAGCAAACAGTAATTTCAAAGCAGCAAAATGAACCTAAGTGAACCTCTTTGGGAAAGATGATGGTGCATTGCACAACAATTAAAACACCAAAACAAAAGCAATCAGCAAACTCACGTGGCTGCCCAGAGGACTCTCCACTTTTAGATGTTTGGCCCAGCATTGCTGTTTGGAAGAAGAGAACAAGGTGCTTCTCAAGGGGCATCTTCAATGTAGCCAATGTATCAGGTTGGCTCGCAGGAAAAGAACATGAGCAAAACTGAATCATTTTAATTAATCAAGTCAATAAGCACCACAGTTGCCTGTTCCAACATAATATGGGACACAAACAATTCAGACCTTTGTCAATACCCTTCTGGTACATTTGAGTGGTTTATAATGTTACTATAGCTGTTCAGAGAGGAAAAGAAAGAGGCTACATATTCTGGAAATGAGTTAGGAAGAAGAGGAATCACTGGCGGTGTTCAAGGCCGGGTTGGACATAGCCTTGGGTGGCATAGCTTAGTGGGAGGTGTCCCTGCCTCTGGCAGGGGGGTTGGAACTAGATGATCTTAAGGTCCTTTCCAACCTTAACTATTCTATGATTCCATAATTCTATGAAATGAAGCATAGATAAAAATCTGGGGAGGCATCACTGTAAAACTGACAAAAATCACTAGGTGAGATGGGAACCTGAAAAGGCTGGGTAAGAGTCCTTTTTACTGAAGCAGAAGCTCATATGATACTGTATTTTAGAAAGAATTTTCTGCAGGCTGTCCCCTAAATATACAGTAGCCTTCTTTATCTGGCTGACATTGGAGACATGGAATTCAACTAGCTAAACGTGCTCAGATAACAGGAGTTTTGCGTGTAAGTGCTGCATTCTAATAGACATGCACTTTGCTGAGATAATAAGTGATTTGGATAAAAGACGGACATACTGTATCGAATTTGATGATAAAATCTTCATTGGGAAATTCTGCCAACTGAAACTAAATTACTCTTCTAATAATTGCATATCTCCAGGAACATTTCAATAGATAAGTGCAACAGTAACAGCTGAAAGCTGTTCAACTATTCGGCTGCTAAAAACGTGATTGACATGACACCTACGATTAGAGAGACTTGTGTCATTCATGCCAAGCAAAAAGGGGCAATAATGTTGTAAAATATTTTGGCACTGCTTTGAGTGTTTTCATAGGTAAAGGTTAGGAGTTAAGTGATGATTTTGCTATGGTCCAGCTTCATTATGTTAAGGCTTTTAGAGACACTGGTCATGGTTCTGAATGTATTTTCCTCTCATCTGTGCAGCCCTGCGCACACAAATTAACAGCACAGTGCAGACACAGTAAGTCTGGAACATCCAGCATGATTTATCTGTAGGTGTGCAATAGCCCTTTTTCCTGCCAGCTGCCAGCCTCCACTCCCAGGCATCCGGAAGAGTGGCCAGTTACTGCAAAAATACAGGAAAAGACATATCCTATATGCTTGTCATATGGTGCATGCAATTTGACTATGCAGTACAGGAAATCCTATGCAGTACAAGCAGCCCAGCAACCCTGGGACAAGCTAATAGGCCTTGGGAGTGTGCGTGTAGGGAAAGGGATGGCTGAGCCTGCATTGTCAAACCATGAGCTCATGCTTTCAGGTGGCATTGTTCCAGCCTCTTTGGGGTCCAGCCGTAACAGTGCCCAAGCATCCTTCTCCCAGAGCCAGCAGCTTACTCTGAAATTCTCACTGACTTGAAAGAAGCTACACATACACTTAAAATTAACCCCGGAGCTGGGCCAGACTTCTCAGCACATTATGGGACAGAGCTGATGACAGACGATATTAACTCTCTTGCTTGTGAGATGTTTGCACACACTCTTAGCAGAGCTGCAGGACCAAGGTCTTGGACTCACGTTCCTGCTGAAGAGCCCATGGTGGTTTTCACAAGAACTAAGATGTCAGGCTCACCACTCAGATCAGTACTGATGCTGATGCCAGTAAAACCCTCCCGCTCTATTCTCCCTGGGTACCTATAAAACAACGGCAGTGAACCAGTCTGCCTTGCCCTGAGCCCCAAGCAGCTGGACTTTAAAACACGTTGGCATTAATTTGCCATTCATACGGAAAAGTGGCCGCATGACTGATATTGCTGGCTGCCACTTGATTTCGCATGTTACATTTATAGCATAGAAAGACAAGTTGGAGAGTATAGCATTCACAAAACCCAAGGTGTTTATCTGATGGGGTGGTGCCATCAAGCAAGCAGTTGAGTAGAAAAGTTAAACAGGGACAAGATTTCATTGGGTTGGTTGGCAGATTTTTCCACTGCTATTAATCAGTGCAGAATAATCTCTGGAGATGAAAGACACATTCTGGACTTTGCCATATGAGTGCAAGTCTGTTGTCCCCTGTGGTCTCACCCTGCATCCATAGTTACACTCAGATTAAGAAAGAAGACCAAAGGAAGGAAGACAAAATGCTTGGCTCTAACAGGATAACAGTCTTTTGCCTTGCTACCCTTTCAGATTCATTGCTGATACAATAAAGTACCAGGCAGAAGTGCACAGCAGGCAGCCCCAGTCAGCAGCAAAATATAAGGCTGTCTGAATTAGCAGTATGAAGCCTGTTTCATTTCCTGGGCATTTTCTTATCTATATCACACTTGGGTTTTTGATCTATGGGTGAGTGGGTCAGGAAGTGGCCTCAAGACACCTCTTTTGCCTCATCTGTGGAAATTTTCTAATTATAGGGCTGCATCAAGAGGCTCCCACTCCTGCCATGACACTTGGTGTTGTTTATGTTGTTTAAACAAGAGAAGGAAAGAACTCACCTCCCCAAACCAGCGAAATAATGAGGAACAAAATGCACTCTTTTATCTTTTTGTCAAGTGAGGCGAGTCTATTATCTGCCCCAGCCTGCGGCTGGGATCACTGTCTCCCCCAGAGCAGTGTTTTACAGGCTGATTAGTGTATAGCTTCCTGCAGTAAACTACCAGCAAGGACCAGAACACAGGAGGGGAAAGAGAAATTCAGGGACAAGATTTAAGCCCTGGCTTTAGTTTTTATTACCTATACTGTATGTCAATACATATTTAACTGATAACCCCTGCATAGTATATGAACATGCACACACAAACATGCATGCAAACACAAAATAGCCTACACAGACCTCAAGAATCACTGCTGACTTTGTTCACAGAATGATGCTAAATCAGAATGGTTTGAACCCGCTGGCTTTGAGAAAAGGCATCGCTGTAGTAAGTTGGTAGAAATTCCAGAGAAGTTTGTCAGGCAGTGCCAGAGTTGTGCAGAGGCATGGGCTTCAGGTTTGAACAGACCTGGAGCCAGTGAAGTTAGAAAGAGCTTCTGCTGCACTGAAACTATTAGCTTTTAATATTTTACATTCTTGGAAAGTCATTCTGCCTCCTTGAATTTGTAAAGCATTTCCTTTAATAGTCTTGTTATTATTCTATTAGAAATGACTGTTAAAAATGGCTAACTGCAAAGATACAACCAGATAAATAGATTTGTGGCAACAGGAAGAACCAACTGCTCATTAGATGTCTAATTTCTATGGCAGAACAGTGATATGAGTAAATTTCTTGAACATCTAAATTACTAATGCTTTATTGCACTTGCTAGTGGAGTCATGGGAAGGTGACATACAGCTTTAATTCCCTTAAAATTAAAATATCACCAGTGGGTTTTGGTGGTAAAATACGTGCCTAGCTGCTGAGTAAGATAATACCTCTGCATAAATGTCAGGTTGAAGTGGGTGAGAGTGCTCAATAAAGCACAAGGTGCTAGAATTATAATCTGGGGGTTTTCTAACCCTGTCACTATAGCAAATGCTTGGCTGCATTGTGTAAAGCAAGACAGAGCTCAAAATCATCAGAAGCTTTTGGTTTGAACCACAATAAATCTTTGAAAGAATCATAGAATCATAGAATAGTTCTGGTTGGGAAGGACCTAAAGTCTTGAAAATAACAACCAGTGTCACAGTACAGACTGTATGGAGTCCGTAAATACTGTAACAGAAGGACTGTCACAAATAAAGCTGAGGAAGAAAGTGGTATTAGTACCTAAAAAACTTTCTGAAGACATCCCAGGAATGGAAAGAAGTGGCTTGGAGACTAACTGAGAGCAGCTTGCAGCAAATGCTGATGCAAAGCTCCCTCAACTCAACTCTGGTTTTGTGGATGCAGCTTCTGTGAAGGTGCTGTAAGAGTTTTTCTTCTCTGAAGCCAGACAGATAATCAGCTTTTAGATTCTGGATGTGATCTTGTTAGGTGCATTGATCTAGATTGGAGACAAACTTCAAATGAGGCTTTGTAATAGAAGTTAAAGAGCCCAGAACCCTGTTGCCTTTTATTTATTTATTATTAACATCATTATATCCTTTATTTGCTCAGATGTAAATGTTTAACCCAGGTAAACGTGATAACCTTGGAAGACCATGGAGATGATACTCCATGCACTAATGCTGTGGATTGTGGAACTGGATTACTTCAGATGTTTCTGTATCAACTTCACTGAGACTATAAGAAAAAAATTAATTGCATTGGTCTTCCAGCTGAAGGTGGGTTGACATTGCTTCTAGGATCCAAGTGAATCCTGGGCCACCAGGATTAGAGAGGACACAGCTTGGGGGCAGACCTTGGATCAACAACTCAAACTCTCAGCTCCCATGGAGGTGCTGATAGATGCTGCCTCACAGAATGGAGGTAAATGAAGAATGAGCAGTAAGATAGTGGGAAAGATAAAATTGCATAAAGCTTCCCCCACACCATCTCTCAAAGGGCTTTACATACACTGACCTTGAGCTAGTCAGGCATGCAAACCTTTCACACATTGAGAAAGGAATTATGGACCATATGGTCAGTGGTTATGAGGAAGAGAAGTTTTTCTAGATGAGTTATTTCGGCTGTTTTCACTGGAAGAGCTGTTGCAGATATTGTAGCTCTGGCAGGTAGCTAGACTGGACATCCCCTTCACATTCATTGTCATTTGGCCCCAGTCTTAACTTACCATTGGTATTTTTCATAAAGAAAAATCCAGGGGTTTTTTAAGCATATAATTTTCACCAGTTGATTTTTTTTTTTGGTGCAGAAAACTCTAGATGTCCTGACTATTGCACCAGCAGCCAGTACACTGCTGTCTTTGAGATAACCTGCTCAGGGTTGGCTTTCACTCATCTTCAACCAGAAACACCAGGTCCAAGGAAAATAGTTTGTCCAGCTTCTTTTTTGTCTTTTCATTTCCCCAGAAGGAAATAGCTTGGAATAGGCTGGGGCTCCAGGAGCAGCCAGGCCATGGGACTGAGGTGCAGGGGTCTCACCTCCAGGCGTGTGGATGCACAGCTCACTGCCTCACGCTCCCTGGATGCAAAACTGGAGCAGCGGTGCACACCTATACCTGTGAAAAAGAACCTTCAGATCTACACACCTGACTGGCAGCAGCAGAACTGGGGACTGTTCATTGCTTGCTCTTAATGAAAATAACTGCTGAACGCAAAAAAGCAAACACTACCTTTTCATCCTCTCTCACATATAAATCAGAAGAGGAAAGAAAGAAAAAAATAGACACATCAGCCTTAAGACACAACAATTTGATCTACAAACTCAATATAATATGAACTTAAGTTAAGCTGTATCTGTTGTGTCTTGGTTTTCAATCCGACAGGTTGAAGAAATCATTGATGATTGACTGACAACAACAACGAGGACTTCCAGAAAATGAGAAAGAGCTGCATCACTCATCAACCCAGCACTTGCTAAGGGAGAGGAGTAGGAAAAAGCGTCTGAAAGCTGGATGAATGCTGGCCTAAAGCCATCAGAATGTGAACCTATGAAGCCATTATTAGCAACCCCTGATTAAATAGTTAATCAGTTCCTGCCCAATAATAAAGTTTATTACCTCCTCATTCTGCACATGTCCAGTAAAGGATTTGGGAATCTACAGTTCTTTGGAATGCATCCCTGAATTACCTCCCTTCTCCACAGAAAATATACGTATATGCTAAATGTGTAATTTTTCCAATCTTATAATAAAGTGCATTCCTTTCCACCCTAGTGACTAGAAGAGACTGACTTGTATCAAGTTATACTTGAAAAAGTGCCTTCACTTGCAAAGCATCTTAGAATTCAAAAAGACAGCTGAGAATGAGACTTTTCTTACCTAGCTTCTCCTAAAATGAGATGGGATGGCAGTAGAGCAAGAAGTAACTTTCAATTCACATGTTCTCTATGCATGATCACATCTTCACATACCTCTGTGTGTTAACTCTGTGTGAGATTCAAGCATTTAAGCCACAGCATGGCACTGGTTAAGGGAAGACAGAAGTAGCAGGAGGCTTTCTTCAGTTGAATTAGCTGGTCATGGGTCTGGCAAAAGCATGAGCACCTAGTATATATGTCAGTGTCTTTTTCGCACTTTAAAAAGGTCTGTGCTGACTGTGACATTCTGTAGTGGAGGGTAAGCATTGGTTTCCAGGGTTGGGAATACAAGCTCTGCCCATATACACTCCTTTTTAACCAGGTAATTATGCAGAGAGCTGTGTCTTAAACCTTGTGTTTACCCAGCAGAGATACAAACTTTCATCTTGGAAAGCACAGTGGAAACAGGCTTTTCTCACATGGCTTTGTTCTGTCTTCAGTGCCAGACAGGGGCTGGCCCCAAAGCAAAGCATGGAATGAACTTTACTCAGGGATTTTTTTCTGGTGTAGCTTCCTCATGTTCCCTAACCATTTTCCACAGGGACAGTATTTCCCATTGAACAGGGAATTTATCTTTAAAAATACCTAATGGCATGTCTTGCTCAGGGGAAATGATCATGTGAATGAAGTAAAGCTAGCTACACTCTGCAGCTCATGAATTGAAGGCTTGATGCCATTCTTCTTAGGGGAGCAACTTACTGACATAACCTGCTGGTTCAATACATGCTGTAAGGCTCAGACAAGCCCCATATTTCACGCTTCATGGCCCCCATGTTTCACGGCCACTAGATGTCAGAGCACGGTGATGCAGGAGTGTTCCCTGGGGACCATGGAGCCCACCACAGCAGCTGAGGCTGAGCGATACTCCTCAGCTCAGCACAGGGATGAGAAACAAAGAGCTTTAGATAGCAAAAAGTAAGGAAATGTATCTGCAACCCATCTTCCTCCTGCACAACATGCTGGCTGCTGCCTCATGAGGCTTCATGAAGGTGTTTGACTACCAACATCTTGAAGCTTGCTGCCTATGGTAGAAAACTTACATCCCAACATATATTTTGATGTCAAATCCATATTCAGAAATGCCTGGGTTTTTTCTACCTAGGTGTTTACATTGGCAGCCATCAAGGTCTCTGTTAAGTGGCATTGGCTGCTTAACAATACAGTTTCATCTCTGTGTCATACTCAATTTGGATTAGAAACTGGCAATGTTTTCTCAAGAAAATGCTTCAGCCTCCACTGGGATTTCTGCTCTTTTGCATTTTAGGTACACTGTACTTATGCTTGGAGCTGATGATGGGAAGTGTACAGGATCCTTCTCTTTTTAAAACAAGATAAATTTAAGTCCAGCAGGAAGAGCTTAATTATGGAAGAGTTTATATTTAGAATATTATCCTTTTGTGTACAGCTGAATGTATTTCCATATCCCCGAGTGTCTGTCATGCCGTGGGCAACTACAAAACACACCCCACCTTGGAAGTCATTCCAAAGGCAGAAGGAAGGCAAGAAAATAATAATTAGCTCCAGTGATCACAAAACATAGGAAGAAGTCTTTTCCTTCCTCTGAACACAAATATACCTTGTTTGACAGCACAGTTGTTGATCTACTTTCAATATTTTGTTGTGAGTGTTAAAAGTAGCTCGTAGAAGCACAAAACCAGTTAGAAGGGGCCTTTGGAGACAGAGAATCTAGTCCTCTGCTCAAAACAGTCAGCTTCTATGTTTTACTTAGCATAAATATTAGATCAGGTTGCTCAGGGGCTCGTCTAGTCCAGGTTTTAGTATCTGTGAGGACAGAGACTACCTGAGTTCTGGCCCCAATATGTTCAAGTGCCTGCTTAGCCATGTATCAACATTTGAAAAATGGCTTGAACTAAGTATAACAAAGGAGGACTGACTGAAATCTAAATAAACCATTTGGTTTATGTAAAGATGATTTTTTTATTTAAAACAAGAAGTTTTTACCTCTGCAAGAACATACCGGTGCCAAAGGCTTCAAATGAGAAATTAAGCATTGCCAGGAGCAGAGAGCTGTAACTTTTATAATTATAACAAAAAAGCTAATTCAGAACATACCAATGTTTCTGTTCTTATTTTGGTCACTCAAATTCTTGTATAGAATGAAATTTACAGTCTGAGCAGTGATATTTTAAAGGCCAAAAGAATATGAACAAATGTTCCTCTCCTCTTCAACACAAAGAGCTTCAGGATGTGATATTCCAGAAAAATTAAACAGTTTCATTTTTGCTAAACTGAAATAAATTCAATTTTGACTTCTGATTTTTATTATAGTCTTTGTGGCTATAGTTTTCCAGGTGTATTCTCCTTGTATTTATTGTATGTACATCTCAGTGCTGTGATGAATAATGAAAACTACACTTGCTCGTTCCACAAACAGTAAGAGACAGTAGAATAAGTGTAATTTTTAGACATACTTATTTCAGACTTCCAAGGGCCCTTCAAAATCAGTCAAGCATATGGGATGGTCAAACAGCATCAAAGATGCTGAACATGCGAAATTTGGAGGTAAAAATGGAATCACACACTTATCTTTAGGTGGGTCATAAGCAGCCTCATGTAGAAACTCAAGCAATCTCATAATGGCGATGATGTAAAAGATGAGGTCACAGCCACTTCAAGGTGACCTCATTGAGAAGTTGAATGTCATTTTTCACATGATCTTGTAATTTAGCCAGTGCTCTATCACCATTTTTGAGCTATCTTTACTTGCATGACCCTAGCACTCCGGTTTTCATACACCATGCCACAATTATGACCTTCAGGCTGCTTATAATATAGAAAAGAATTAACTCTCTCCTTTCAGGAAGATGGGGAATATGATACAGCTGAAAAGGATCAGAGTCACGTAATAACAAAATAAACTGCCATGACTAGCTGCATCTGTAACCAGAGCAGATACCTGGCCTACCAATTAAAAAATACAAAAATAATGCTTTAGGAAGGAAAAGTGCCATGTAAAGCATTCAAATTATCCTGTTCCTGAGGAAAGAAAAATCATTACATAGCGGCCACAGGTTGAACCAGTAGCACCATCACACGAGGTCCATTATGATTTGTTTCTGAAGTTCAAGCTTTCAGAAGCAAGCACTGATTCTCACATATATGTACGCAGTGTATGGGACATTGGCAACGACATGCAATCAATCCCATGTTGCCCATGCCTCTCAGAAGTGAACACCCAGCTCCATGCTTTGTGCTCCATGTGTGCTGCTGGATGGAGAAGTAGTTAATCTTAGCACTACTATAATTATGTCAGAAAGCACACATGCTAATTAAATACAGACTTAATGGGTGTAGTTAATAAGACACTGAACAATGTCTGACAATTTGCACAGCTAACACCAAGTTCAGGCTGAGTAAGCAATTGAACTCCTAATGTGATAGTATATGAAAGGTCCAAGCATGGATTAAATCTTCCTTCAGCTAGGTGCTGTACAAACAAATAACAGAAAGAGAATCCCTTTCCCGAGTTCACCACCTTGAGCAGTGCATTGGTAATAACAGTATCATTTACAGCTGAGACTTGGCCACGTTTTCTAGGTTAAGAAGCAGGAAAACAGTATTTGGTATTAGCTGGATTTTGCAAGAGATCTGTAAGCTGGCACTTGAGAGATAAGTACTGGTAAGCAAAATGTAAAGGAACAGCTTATAATTTAGAATCCAACCATCACTTTAAAAGGGCCAAAAATCACATTAGGTTATGGTATGACCAACTGACAGTCCAGGGAGAAAAGTTACTGTGAGAAAGAGCATGGAGTGGCACACAGCATGGCATTTAAGTAATTCAAAAAAGATTGGAGATGGGGGATATTTCGGAACAAAGATAGTACAGATAATGTTTTTTTTTACCTTCTGTTATAGATATTCTTTCAGGAGGCACCTGCCTGTGCAGCAAGCAAGGAACAAGGAAGCTCAGGAGCACTCAGCCCTGAAAGGGGATTACTCCTTGCTCTCTCCTTGCTGAGCCTTAGCTCACTCCTCATCCCACTGAATCATCAGGCACCACAGGCCTGCCCCTTATCCTGAAGTCATGCCCCATTGTGGCATGTCCCTCTATCTGAACTAGAGCTGCTGGGTGCATCTCCCAGAGAAAGGTCACTGCAAGTATGACCAGTCCAATTCCACCTGTGCTGTAAGGGATGCCATGTCTAGAGTGAAAAGCCCCAGTGGTAGAATAAAACAAAAGAATGAAACTTCGAATAAATGGTAATGCATTAATTCGGTTTTCTATCAGCCTCCTACTTCTGCCCAGATCATGTGCTTCATCTACTTTTGTCTTTCTCATTTTAAAGAGGCAACTGGACAGATACCAGGGTCAATTAGCTTTTCCTTTGGACCCATGTGATTTATGATGCTTGGATCTTCATGCTCTTGCCAGAATGCTAGGGCTGTCCTGGACACTGAACACCCAGATCCATGCCCCATATTCAGAACTGCCAAACAGAGACAGAGATGGTTTGTCTTAGCATTAACACATTCAAGTCATAAAGCATATTCCAGTTCAGAAAAGCTGGTCTATTGGCATTTAAGATTGATCAGAAGAGGGACATGAGGGGTCTTTTTCTTAATGCCAGTAAATACATACTTGCTCCATTAAATCAAGGCATTTGTAGTGCATCTTTATCATAAATGTTAGATTTGCTCACTGCTTTAGTCCTATGTCAACAGATCACTGTTCCAGCTGTCCCATTTAATTTTATAGAAAATATTTTACAGAACACAAACACACAAATACAGTCAGAATGTTACCCTGTAGCACCATAAAACCCTCCAGCTAACACAAAGCCATGGAGGTCCATCTAACAGAGGAACTACCTTGTAGTTTGGACATTCAGGCTGTGCCTTCGGGGAGATGATGCAGGGGTGGTTACACCACAGAAGTACCACATGAAAAACACAGAGTCACAAGGAGTCTACAGAGTGATTGTTACACTTATCAGCTTAATGACAAACAAAGGCCATTAGATGTGCACTAAAAATTCCTCCCTGCTCTTTGTGGGTCCTCTCAGCGTGCCATAGACACACGCCAAAGACACTGCGTCGTGAAATCCTGCCTTTATGTGAAGGTGGAATCAATTAGCATGTAAGATGTGTACTTAGGGAGAAAAAGCCTTGCTGCGAACACCCTACAAGAGGTATCAGCTGGGCTGTTTGCTCACATGGAGCCTGTTAGTTACACAAACACTGGGAAAGAAGATAGTATTACAGGTGAAATCCTGCAGTTCTCCTAATGAAAGTGAATTTGTTTCCCTTCCTGTTTTTCCTACTTACCCCAGCTATTTGACCATTGTTAGACTGTGGCATGTACACTGGTTGAATGCCAATTTTCTCCCATTCAGCATTTTCTACCTCTCTCACCAATTTTAACTTCAGAAAATGCAAAAGCAGGCAACCTGCTCTAACTGAAGATATCCCTGCTCATCGCAGGACAGTTGGACTAGATGACCCTTAAAGGTCCCTTCCAACCCAAACTGTTCTATGATTCTATGATTCTAAATGTTTTTACTTTTCTTGGGACCAACACCCAAGGAAGCTGTCTTTGGTGCAGATGAGGGCTGTTTTGAGAAACAGCTGGGGAAAAGAAACCCTGAGAAATCAGGTCAAATATGGCAATTTGGGAAAGAAAAGCATGCTTTTTTGATTTCCGTTTTCCAGTGAGCTTTGACCTTCCCATTTACATTTATCTTCATGAGTTTAAGAAGAAAGCAGTGCTGCCAACACTGAAGAAGTAAAGCCCAAGAATATTGACCTCTGGGGAGGGAAGGCTTGCTCTACTCAGAAATAGTATTAGCTCTACAGTGAACATTCATCTTAATGAAAAGACAAGGAATGAAATTTTCACCAGAAGATCCTGTGATGAACAAACATTAATTCCCACTGTCTTGCTCGGTGACACCCCTCAGCACTACTCAGACCATGCGAGTAGTGAGACATGAAGCCAGTGTTGCATTCCTTTTCTCATTTCTTATATGTCCGTGGGCAAGGAGAGATAACTTTGGCCTTAAGGGGAACAACAGTTTTCCACCGCTTCAGACTGCTGTCTTGATTCCTAAAACCCAGGAGCTGACAGTCAATATACTGTGCACAATCTCTGCCTTGGCTTCCTGCTGTCAAGTGGCACGGGTGATCAGTGAATATGGTGTACGGCAAGAGCTGAAGCAGAGGTTAGTCCAGTGAGGAAAGACTCTTCAGAGACCTTGGAATAAATCCTAGATCAAATTTTCAGATCATGGCTACTTTTCAATGATTTATAATTTGGAAAAAAGTGCAGATTTTTCCAGGAACCATACACAGGTTCAATTCTTTAAGGTGGGAGCGATTGTTTTCCAAACAAACCCCACTGTTTTAAGATTAAAAAGCAGAATAGTCGTATTTTTTAGCCTTAAAAACAACCAAACTGTTTCCAGCCATGCCACTTTTCTAAAAGTACTGTGAAGCAGACAACCAGCACCAGCAATATCAATTCAAAGGCTGAAATCTGCAGCAAGAAATAGCAAGTAACTTTAATAAGAGCTAGTAGTACCAAAAATAAAGTTGCATTGCTAACTTGTGAAAGTCAGAGACAAGTATGGCAGAGAATCCTGAACTGCTTCTTTCACCACAGAAATAAAAACACAAGCAGTTTGCTTGCATTTTTTTTTTCTGTAAAACTACACAAATTTGAAAACTCCACTGGATTTTTTTTCTCTGAGTTGTCAGCGTGAGTGACGTTGATCTTAATATTGCTACATTTCAGCTTCAGTCTTCAGACAGCAAGGGAGAAGAGCTGAGTCGCTTGAACAGAAACCAAGAATTGAAAGTTTCAATGCAAAAGATGAATACATTAAACAGGGAATTTATAACACAATCTCTTTTTATCCCTTCAGCTCTATTACACACAGATATGTGGAGACTTAGGTGAAATCAAACTGAAGATGAGAGGCATAAGATTCACTCTCCTTTAAGCAGGGTAAATGTAGAAAACATTTAGGCTCTTGAAGGAACAGGATGGGTTAAAAAGAGAAAACACCTCTTTAAATACTAGTTACCTGCAAGGACTGGGGTTGAACTGCACGATTACAGGGTTTGACTGAGACCTGAAAATGGAGCGGGGAAATGCTGAGATTTTTTTGTCCTGTGTTCTGTTTGGGGCAGTGGGGATGGGTTGCTTACGTCTAAAAAGGTGTCTAAAAGATGTGATAGAAAGGAAGGACCAACCAAAACCACAACAACACAGACCAACAGTTTGGTGAGAGAGATCGCTGATTGTATGTATTGGTTTTCCCTGAAATGAGGAATGTTCTTTGCCAATCTGAAAACTCTTGTTGCTTGCAGGGTGCAGATTCCAAAGAAGGAATTGCCTGCAAGCAACCGAAATGGAAGTCTCTGCAGTAAATAAAATTTCAACCAATTTCTCTACTAGAAACATGTTTGTTTTCAGTGAGAGATCACAGGTTTTGAAAAGTTTGGAAGACAGAATGCCCCTTCTCTCAGACCTTTGAAGCTGTATTGTCCACTTGATGAAAGTATGAGCCATGTTCTTCATGTGACAATGGGGGGGGGAGGGGGAAGGGAAATGAGAAAGAAATAATATCGACTCAGCACCATCATTTCAGAACATTTTGGCATATTTTATTGTTTCCTCTTCACTGCCCCCTCCTTATCTCATATATGGGCCCATCTACAATAACGTTTTAAATTAAAAGCTTTTTAGTGAGCCAACTGCACCTTTCTCCAGGGAGTTCCCACTGAAATTCCTGATAACACCAAACAATGGAGCTTTTTTCAAAGAGGTACAAAGTGTAATGAAAGTGACATAAATTATCATTTAGAAATTTCATCCCTTCAAATACATTTTTCCTTCATTATTCATAGTGTCTTTTTCTAGAAAAACAAGCCATGATAGACCTTTCCACACAGTAATCCAATTAAACCAAAATATTAGCAGTAAAGTGGGCTACTTCAGTTACTACCATTCTGTACTTCTATTTTAAACTGGGTTTTATGAAACGAGCAGCTGGGAAGCTGACTGGCTCAGGAGCCAAAGCTCTCCATGTCCTTACAGCAATCAATTACAAGTGTGGCAGACACAGATTAAGTTAGTGCAGGCTTAACTTTGCTGTCCATAAATTACGTTTAGCACCTCTGGATACCCTGGATATCCCACAGGGATACTCTGTGGTATCCCATTGCTCTTGTCCAAGAAGGGATAAGTCTTTTGAAGACCGTCTGTCATAGCTGTCCACCCATGGGGATGCTCTGAGTATCTCCTCCCTGGGGCATTTCAATGTCACCTTATAACCGAGCATAGGAAACTCAGTCAAGCTCTTAGTGTACACTTTAAGAGCATTATATTATGCAGTTAAACCATAGAGAAGAAATATGTTTCAATCTGGAGCCTAACTTTTAAGACCTGAAAAATAGTAGACTTTATCATTCTAAATACAGAAGATTAAACTGGTGTGGAAACTGCTGCCAAAGTATGATGTTCCTTCTGTATTTAAGTGTGGAATTATGGGTACTTGGAAATCTATGTTGACAACCAGTTGACCTCCAAATATAAAACCTGAGCCCTATTCAAGCAGGTAAATTAATGTGTGGAACAAACTTGTCCTAACTTTCTTCATTTAGGTAGTAGGAGTTGGAGGGGTGTAGCTTTTCTAACCCGTTTCTAGGCTTCCTAGGTGTGTCAGGGATGCAACTGAAAACACAGGGGAGACAAAGGAAAGACCTACTGAGATCAGAGAATCATAGAATTGTTAGGGTTGGAAAGGACCTTAAAATCATCTAGTTCCAACCCGCTGTTGTGTGGTACATCTTCATGTGGTGGAAAAGATGGAGTCATTGCTGTGCTTTAGTTTATTCATTGCCTGATATAGATGCCTAACTTACTGACATGGTAGTAAAATCAAGTCCTCAAAATGTGTAGTTACTTCACTTAAATTGTGCATATGAAGAAGGAGGGGATGACGTAGTCCTCTGGAAGCAAGCTCTTAAATTCACTATAAAGGCCACAGCAGCAGGAGTCTTTGGCAACCCCAGAAGCACATTCCATACAGTGAACTGGACCTCTCAGCTGTATGAGTGGAGCACTCCTGTCAACATATGAACTGCTCAGGACAGGTCTGGTGTCCATCCCTCTCCTGGGGTGCCCCTGAAAAGGGAAGCATGAACCAGGGAGGACCCAGCCATGAAGGGCTGCTGTGGTCTGTGTTCACCCTGAGTGCTAAGCAGATGGATGGATAGATGCATTCATTTGGATGCAGACAGGGGGATTCCTTCAGACTTGGCAGACATGGGCCCCATTTTTGATGGGTTCTCTAGCAATTTGATAATTGCAGAAAGGGGGACAGGCCTAAAAGTGTGGGTGTGGGTTGCTAATGCTATGTTTATAATTGCTGGCTTCAGTAGAGAGATTAGCCAGTCCAAGAAAGTAGGATCAGTGTGGGATTTAGGCAGACTAAATCCTATCCCAGGTTTTATGCTATTTTGATTTCTTTAGTCTCATGCCAGGCCAATACACAGATCTGCAGGGATTCCTCTTCTTCCAGCTTCACATACGCTCACAGATGCCAAAATTAACAAATCAAGATTGCATTTAATTCCAGATGAGCACATCTGAATTGCTCCATCTTATGATAATATTTTGCATCTTATTCAGAATAAATGCTTGCATACTTAGACTTGCATACTTAAAGCAAAACATTTCAAAATCAATATCTAGCTCACATCTCTGTTCCTGAGTCCAAGACTACACACGAGCCCTCCCTCTGTTGACTCAGTCAATGTAACCTGGTGCAAGGTGGAGTTAAGGAAATGGGCTCCAAAACTGTCAGCAAATGGAGGAAAGCTACTGCAGGTCACTCAAGGGTGAGCCATGGGCATCACAGTGCTGCCAGGACAGAGACCCTTCCAGACAATTCCAGCCATGGGCACTGGGGGAAATGTGGTGGTGAAAGCAGGGGTGCCAGGGAAGCTGAGCACTGCATTCCTGGGCATTGGGGCTGGCAGTTCCATTCAGTCAGAGGTTCCTCTGTCATTTACAGGCTGCAGTCCTGGGGGCTTGGCCACAGCTGCACAGGAAGACTGAAGCCGAGAAGGTTATTGCACACATGGAGCCTGTGCTCAAGGATAATTTCCTAACACTGCACTCTCCTTTATTGTTTTAATGCTTCTTCACCATGCAGACCTTCTATTTTTCAAATTCAGGTGCAACATGGCAGAGTCTCCCTAGGTGTAACACAGGACGGCTGTTGGTGAACCTCAGACCTGACCTGCACCAGCACCAAGTCATTTCAGATGGATCTGAGAGGAAGACTTGGCAGTAATTCAAGAGTCTTGAGTTCCTGGTTGTGGAGCCTGCTAAGTTTGTAAACCCACCCTTGAACACTTTGTTTAAGCACCCCCTGTCTACCCCAGCCTTCCCTCTCCAACCATTGTAAGGCAACAGAAAAGCCAAAACTACGGAGTTTCTTAATAGTTCCCTTTTATATGGGACTATGAGAAATACTAGGCAAACGACCAAGTGATGAAGACCTAAATCCCTAAGAGCTTATACATATGCATTAAAAAGAGTGGTTTGACTGTCAAAATAAATAAATATAAAGCTGATTTTATGCTACAGGATTATGCTAGGGAGAATTGTGTCCTACACAACCAGACTTCAAAAGAAAACTCCCTGTGAAACACTACTGGGTCTCTGCAGTCATGTGGAGGACTCAGTTGGGCAGGACAAAGCTTTTTTCTGTTGGAAGGAAAAGCTTCATTTGGAAGCTTTGGAAGCAATTTCTGCTCTCAGTTTGCAAAGTGCAAATCGGGACAGTTTGTAACAACACTGAGCTATTGAGATGCGCAGAGGTATTTACATAAGTAAGGTAAGCAGGATTTGACCCAGCCCCTGTGAGCCCTGCAGATAGCATTGTCCTGTCAATTTTCACTCCCTACAGCAATGAAGCCAGATAAATAGCTTCCTGCCATATGGCATCACCTTTTTACAGAAGATCATGTGGACATTGCCACTGGCCCCTAGGTGAAGGGAAGATCCCACTTTCCTTCACAATATCAATTCCAAAATGTTTTCCAAATCTGCTATGCACTAAGAGTTCTCATCTGAAATATATAATTAATATATGTCCTAGGCCAGAGTGCCAAGAAAAAGAAGACTAGCATGCTAACCTGTGACATTCAGTATCTTCAGCCTTCCCCACCTGGCTTGATGGAGCTCTGCGTGTGATATGTGCGATCATTCAGGGTCATTATTGCCTCTTTTTGCTGGGCAAGGTTCTGAATGTAGTATTTTGAGCCATCTGTGATGACATCAGTGAGAGCAGATATAGCAAATTTCATCATAAGGCTTAGGCTGTTAAATGAACAAAATTTAATAGCAGAGTATAGCCTGTTAGTCGAGAAGATCTTCCTTGGTATTTCCCAGGCTGTGCTTTATCCATAAATGCTTCCTCTCATTCCTCTGATCCTGCCCATCAACTATAGACAAGCTAGCTGTGATGTGTTTCATGTTACACCAACAAAAGTCAGAGAAAATAGGTGGTGTTCTTCAAAACTGACTCAAGAAAAGAGCAAATCTCTAAGGAAAGCACTCCTCCCCTTTTATTTATGAAATAAAACTCCAGAGTCTCACCCCTCAGGGAGGGATCGTTTTATATTCTCACCAAATGTAAAATTTACCCTGCCAAGAAGAAGCTGATAAACTCAAATCTCTCCTCACAGCATGAGCTTCTTAATGCCTCTGCCTCATTTGTTCATCAGCACTTTATGAGAAAATAAACAAAAACACTGTCTGTTTGCCCATTGTCATCAAGGGCATCTGAACGCTTCCTGCCGGGAGAGGTGGTTGTACCACCCTTGGAGCAGAGGCGATCACATCTTTCTTCTGCCTCTGCATTTACAATGGCCAGTCTACAAAGCTGGAATCCCAGGGAGCTTAATCAAAAGCCAGAAGACACCCCAGGGTATGTGTTATTGTCTAATAAGAGTAAGCACTGTACACTGTTAACACCAGCATCAGGCTAGCGTCAGCATTTCTGCATATTGGGCATCCCTTGGAGGAATCCTGCTGCTCTTGCAGGGCAGAAATCATTACAGATGTAAAAAGCAGGCTATCAAAATCATACAATGATTTTTAAGATGGTAGAAATTAAAAATACACTCTCAGTGTTCCCCTCTGGTAACAGTTTCTTTCTCACATTAGTTTGGAAAGAAGATTTATGCTTTTTTAAGTTCAGCCTATCAGCTGCTACAGTAAGCCAGTGCCACACTGCCTCAAAACCACCCCATCACAGAAGAGAAGGATCACAGTGATGTTTAGGTTAAACCCCACAGGATTCATTGCAAGCACGTTAGCCAACATTTTAGCGTCTTCATAAAGTGCAGCTCAATGCAGCTTCTAACACCCATCCCTCAACACAGGCAGTTTATGTGCAATTTCTACATGCCTAACACAGAGAACTTTTCTCCAAATCCCTTCTTCTTTCTTGCTTTATTGCAGTCTCTGGCTTTTTTTGGTTTTGCCACTGTTGCCTTTCAAATCCTTTTATTAATTTTCCTCTGCAGTTTGTCTACTCTAGCCATATTTTGCTTCCTTATTTTTAGCTTCTTAACTGAGCAGATGTGGATTATTTGGCCTCACTTCTGAGCCCACGTCTGCACGTGTCTGTGAAGCGAGGGGCAGCGGATGTGCAGCTGAAAGGCACGTCATTCGTGGGTGCTTTGCTCATCCAGCACCTCTCTGATGCAATGGAGGCAACTGGTTTGTATGAGAGATGGCTAACAGCACTCATCTGCCTCCATCCTTCATGCAAGGGGAAACATGGAAAGGGTGCAGGGAGTGGTTTCACAGTCCTCAGTGGTGCTCCTGTGCCCAGTGACAGAGACTAACCAAGGACCTTCTTCCACCCCTGCTGACTGTACCTTAAAAGTGAGAGAGAGAATGTACACATGGCTGTAAGTGCTATAATCAGGGGAAGTACTCTAAGTCCTTTCTATACCATTTTTAGGCAAAGGGAGACCTAAAGATTTCTGCATCTTTCCTTGCATCAATGAACTGGCTATCAAGGTGAAGAAGGGACAAAGAAGTGCTCTGGGCAGACCTATAGCAATGTTGTTATTCACAATGGCTGATTGCTGAGGTGTGTGTTCAGTAAATGCTTTGTCCCATTATGGCGATACTGCAGTGCTATTTCTCCTCCACAGCATGGGAAGATGTGAAGATGTATCTCCAGCCATGCATTGGCCTACACCATGACACCTATATACCATATACACGTGCAGCCAGCAGACTAAGGTGTTACAGCTTCTCAGAACTGATAGGGTATCTTATACAGAGAGTGCTCTTCCTGGCAGAAGTACCTCCTGTAGAGAAGACCTTCTTCTTTGAAGTCAGCTCTAAAATGATGTTTTAAAGGATTTTCATTCTGGTTCAGTGTGGCACTGGGACTCCTCAGCAGGCTTCAAACATCCCTCTTTTAAAGTATCGATAGTCTGGCTCCGCGTGACATTTACATGAGATTTTTGTGGGTTAACATTACATAGAAATCCTTGAACTTTAAAGTTCCTCCTGCAATCAGGTACTAGCAGCCAAATTTGCATAAATATACCCACAGATACACATACACATAAAGAATCAGTTATTAACGAAAAATAGAGCACTAAGAAAGCAAACAAAAGCCAGACACCGCTCAGCAATTCTCGCTGGCTGGGTTTCTTGTACTGCCAGAGACCATTTTAAAGGGCAAATTCTCATCAGATATTAGGGAGGGAGGAAAGGGAAGGAAATTCATGACAGATTGTGCTGTGAATTCCTAAGCCTGGAGTTTTGTTTGTGATTTATCATTGCTAAGCCTTATCAACCACTGATTGAGCCTTTCCTCTCTCAGCCCTCAAGGGTGGCAGTCTCTGGTCTCCTGCAGTTCCCTCCCAGACGACCAGCTTCTCTAAATGCTAATCAGATGATATGGACCCTTCTGTGATCTTGTGAAGGGCTCTATCAGCAGTTTGGTAGAAACACCATCATGTAAAAATGATACTTCCTTCTCATCTCTGAGAGGTGTTTGCCAGGAAGCAGGCTAGAAACACAACATCAAATGGCTTGTACATTGTCAGCTCCTACAGATCTCCCCATGATGTGTTGAAGTGCGGACAAAGACTTACCTGACATGGCTTGTTACAGAACTGGGCCTTCTGCAAGAAAAGAGATGTTTTATAACTCATGAACTTTGTTTCTTTGTTTGCTATATTGAATTAAACTCAGAAAAGACCTATGTTGCTTCCAGATAGCATAAACTTGGCACCAAGGTCCTAGCAACATTAGTTTTCTGATGGAGATGTCATAAGCACCTACAGGCAACAGGGTGACAATTTCCAAACACATAAGTGAGGAAAGAAGCAGAGCTTCTACCAACACATCTATGCAGCCAAATAGCTATTTCTCAGTGCAAACTTTCAAGCTAAGAGCAGAGGAGGAATTCTGGTTCTTCTCTTGGGGGCAAAACTCTTTGCGATGGGGATCTGGCTGGTACAAGAGGTGTAAACATGATCCTTCCATCACCAGCCATAGTCTGAATGCTCCTTGAAACAGAGGGTGGGCAACAGCTGCCTCAGGAGCTTTGTGTCCACCTGTCAGACCCACCAAGGGCTGCTTCTGTGGCCTGTTCTGGATAGAGCTGTTTGAGCATCACCTGGGATGCAGGCTCTCTGGGGGCTTCTTGTGGAGCAGTTTTCAGGGGCTCCCTCAAGCTCAAACAGTTGTGGCTCCCAGTCATGGATAAGTGCTCTGACCATACCAGTGTAACACCCATTGAACAAATATCCAAAATATGTAAGATAACCCAAATGCTGGGCATTGCCTGACCTGCTCTACTCCACAGGGTGTGGAAGAGTGGGTGTTTTGTTTCTCTCCAGTTTCAGAGGAGTGTTTGGGTTACCCTCTGGGGACAACTGGGTTCCTGGGACTGTGCAAGGAGGGAGGAAGGCACCTTTTCAGGACTGGATCTCCCTCCAGAAACTTGCAGAGTCACCTGCATACAATTCGCCCAAGGTGCTACAAGGAAAATGCCTCGTCAGTTGTGCAATGCTATTCCACTGTCCAAATGCAAAAGTGATGGAAAATGAAAATCATTTCTTTATGGTATTGCCACTGAGGTAAAGTTAACTTGGCTTGTTGCATTGTCAAAGTGTTTCAATCTTTTTGTTCACTTAGCAAACAAAAACTATCCTGCCCTACATCATGACAGCATTTGAGGGGAAAGTCAACCACTTGTGTGACAATATGCTATAAATACCCACCAACCAAATCTGTTGAATTTAAGCTATCCAAAGAGAGATTTTCTTCTAAAATGGCTAATAAAATGTGCCTTAGGAACACAGAAGCAGCTTGCAACCCCAGGCCATGAGGAACCCATTCCCCAGCCCAGGTATCTGACAATTTTGCTACCTGGCTCTCAGCATGCACTGTGCACCTACAGACCTCATACAGTCTCCCAGTTCATTTCTCCTCTTTCAGCTGCCTGCCCTGAAGCATCTTACAGCAGACTGACAGTAGCTGTAGTGTCCAGGTGAGTTAAAAACCACCATTGGCTTCAGAGGCAGCACAGCGGCACCAAGCTACCCTCAGTCACTACACATTACTGGAGGGGGGTGGTTTTACACTCACTGCAGGGCTGCTTTGACTATTAATGGCAAAGCCGTTTCAGATATTAATTACTGCTGGCACTGCAGGGCCAAGTTCAGTTCCCCAAGCTTTATCCAGAAGTGTAGGAGACTATGGAGATACAACCTGATATGTTTATCTTTGCGAAGCACGCTCTCTGCCTCAGTCGTGTGCCAGATGTAGCCACAGCTGCAGGAAGTTGTTTATCTGCCCTCGTGACCTTGCAGAAGTGTCAGGCGATGGTAAAATCATGTTTTTATTGAGCATCTCTTCAGCTGGAAACTCTTCAACATCAGTTAAAATTTATTTAAAATTCTATAAGGAAGCAGAGCATTGATACTCAGAGCTCTGTAATTCAATTATGTCCTTTGGTGTGCGCTCGCTGTAAGAATTTATTTTGAGAAGCCAGCTTGAAAATGTTCACCTTGGTGAAAAAATCTGACTGTTTGAACACCTGTGGTAGCTACTGGTAGTTACTGGTGCCCTTTCTAAATCTTGTCTTTATATTTATTGCGCTTCACATCTCCCCATTTTATAGAAACTTAATTTATCATGTTAGATGTACTGTGACATTATTCTGGAGCATAAGGAAGATCACAATGAGCCTTTGCTGTGTTTGCCAGGACTTGGGGCATGCAGACACTCAGTGCCTCTGGGATTTTACTAAGAGGTGGACACTGAATTTTCCAAGATCCCTCTGAAAATGTTCCCCAAAGGAAAAAGGTTAGTGTGTGTCAGATAATTTAGCTGAAATAAATTTACAGCTGCAAATGACAGAGCAACAGCGCTTCTCAGCAGAGCTAGATACTAATACACATTGACTGGTCAACACTATGGTGTAAGTGACAGTCCTGAGCATGGGAGAAAAAGGATTAAGCAAAATACAAGTGGTATGTATCCATCAACCTTATCACTCAGGAGAAAAAATAACAGTGTCATTAGCTGAGTTTCCAAAATAGCCCAGTTTCCTGCTTGAAAGTCAATCCTTCAGAAACAGGTTAAGCCTTCATTTTGTTATGACATGCTGGCAAAGTCACAAGGGTGTTTTTGGTCTTTTTCTATCAACATTAATGTGCTAAGTGAAAATAATTGTTCCAATGGAAAATACTTCCTCAGTTCATAATACATTATAATTATCAATGTTTCTTTTTAGTCAAACAGTAGTGGTACCATAGAAAGATCTTGTTTACCAAAAAAGTGAGTAAAAGAATTTTCCTTCTGCTTTTAATCACTTCATTTGAGCCATATTAACATACAAGTTGTAGTAATTGTTTTTCTTTTGCATTTTTAGATTAAGCAATGCAATTAATAGTAATCTAGTCACTCAAATATTAAATCTTCTGCATAAAATTAAAATCAATGTACATTCATTATGTCTGCTGATCTGTATTCAATTAGCTGCTTCTGTCTTAGCCTGTAACTTCCAGACATTTGCAGTAGCTATGTTTAGACACATTTACTATGTGTTCGTGACAAAACCACAGAGCCAAAGATGCTTTAAAGCTTGGAGTAGATCCCCATAAAGATGAGGCTGCTCTTGAAGGTTTGCACTGACTAGAGGTCAAATTTAGGAATTACATAATTCTTCATAGCAATCTCAATTGTTAGGGACCAGAGATAATCTGTTTACATTTGGATACAGACCTGATATTCTCTGAAGTTAATTCTTGGATGGGTTGGGAGCAAATATCTTCTTCAGCCACAGGGAAATGACAGCTCGGGTAGGAACAGCACAAATTCCCCACCTGTTCCTATTGAGGTGTCTCATTCTTTTTTCTGAGAGGCAGCCTGATGAGGCAGAATGGGTAAGTCTGTCCCTATAGTAATTTTGGCCTTGGGACACCTACCTAGCCTTTGGGAATGGTGCCAGCTAATAACAGCATCGTGAAAATACCATGATAATCACAATACTTGTGATTATGAGTCTCAAGAATTCCTTTCAGAGGGAACAGCAAGTAAACATTAGTCAAAAACTACCCCTTACTGGTGATCTGGTGTTGTGGTTCTGCTCACTCCCCCCTTTTTTTTCCCCAGTCCTGGGGGATGGGGAGGAGAATCGAAAGAATGCAACTCCCACAGGTTGAGATAAGAACAGTTTAGTAA
>JASSUY010031579.1:0-15934 GCA_032466535.1 Forpus xanthops | reverse complement strand
GACACAGGGCTTGGAGCAAGCTGCTCTATGGAAGGTGTCCCTGCCCGTGGCAGGGTTGGAGCTGGAGGAGCTGTAAGTTCCCTCCAACACAATCCAGGCTGGGATTGTAGGAACTCCCCTGAATAAGAAATTGCCCACTATTAAAGCAGCTCATGCGGAACCACCAGACCTCTGTGCTGTTACACACCAACACCTGAGCTGCTCAGCCTGTGTGTAACCAGAGGCACCAGCAGAACCAGTCCCTAGCGACCTTTACCTTCTGCACTATTCAAATCAGCACTCTGGAAATCGTTTTCCAGGCATTTTAACTTCTGTGTTAGACGCAGGTCTCCTATTCCATACAACACACTGAAAACAGCAATACTGCTTTACTGTGTTATCAGTCTCCTGTGCCTTGTGAGACATTCTGGCATCCTCTCCATCCTTTCAGATGCTTCCTTTGTGCCCAGTTACGTACCTCAAGTCACTGACTTTTGATCTTTATACTCCCAAAGCAGCCAACTCTCAGCCCTTCTTCCATTTCCCTGTTCAAAGGCCGTAGCCATCTTGATTAACTACAAATAACAAAGCACCCCTGTGTATGACATTGCGAGTACCGAGCAGTCAGTGCCCACTGCACTGAAGCACCTCCAGTGTTATGTCATTTCTATGTTCTCCTGCCCTGAGGACCTTGGTGAGACGTGGTCGAAGCTCCCCATAAGCCAGAGAACAGACAGGAATTATCCTCACAAACCCTCATTTCCCATTACAATAACTGGTTTGCTTACAAGCAGGATATTCCAATCTTGCTCCATCGATTCAGCTGCCATGAGGGATTTAAGTAGGAAATGTTTGCCAGTGAGAACAAACAGCCCAGGAATAATCTCACCAGAGAAGTGGTCTATTCCTCAGCATTGGATGCTGTTAGGATTCAGCTGCCTAGAAGGGTTGGACCAGATGATCCTTGAGGTCCCTTCCAGCCTGGGATTCTGGGATGGTTTTAAATACTGCCCGGCTCAGGTTTTCCTGTGTATGCCCAATGTGCACAGGCTAAATCACAAAATGGCAAGAGCCACATTTCTCTCAAATAAGCCCCAAGAAGTTATGGCTGGCTCCGTGAGTTACTGAGCTGTGGCCTGTTAATTCTCTACTTTCTGGAAGATGTACAATGACGTCTCCTTAAATGGAAGAATCCAGACTTTGGATTCTCACACAGCAGGATGCCACTTGCAAAGCAAGTCCCATGCTGGGAACACTGTCCACACTAAATTCAGCTGCAGACAGCTTGAAGTAGAAAGTGTGAAGGGAAAATACCCTTTTCCCTGCTCCCCTCTCCCGTTCAATTGTGACACTGATTTGTCTCATTTGGAGCTACACCCATTCCACGTCCTCCTCTGCTATGTGGAATGCTTTTGTACCCCCATTTTGTGCTGGGTTCTTGTGTCCCAGAGCTTTACAGTGGGATATTCCCTGTGAGCTGAAGCTGTGTGTTATTTCTGTCTGGGCTCCACTGCCAGCCCAGGAGAGAGCATCCCTTTACTTGCTCCATACTGCAGACCAAGCCTGGAGGAAAATGCATGTTACTGAATGTGGGGCTATATCCCGCTTAAAACTTCCACTGGCTTCAGATGAACTTCCTCCCATACCCCCTCCCACCACCCCCATTGGAAGCATCTTTTCCTATTGCACAAGAATATTCACTTTAGGATCTCAGTAACTTATCTGGCTTGGAAAGGATTTGAGCATGAAGTCCTTCGTGATGGAAGACAACAGCAGAACATCACAGTCACCAGCTGAAGTGAGGTGCATTTGGAGAATGAACCTGCAACCCCTCCACTGCCATCCTGGGAATCCCAAACTCCACTGGTCAGCTCTTGACTGTCTATATCTGCTTTTAAGAAGCCTTTTCTATACCTGAATGAAAGACACCAGGTTTAAAATGCTATTAAATGTTCTCCATCCCTACTTGGTATGGACAAGGCTTGGAGCAAGCTGCTCTAGTGGAAGGTGTCCCTGCCTGTGGCAGGGGGTTGGAAATGGGGGAGCTTTAAGGTCCCTTCCCACCCAAACCATATGTGCTCTACGCTGACAATCAGAAAGGTTTCAAGTCAGCATCTTCAGCACGGGAGTATTTTCCATTGCTCTTTAACAACGTTCAATGATTCCCAGTGACAGCACCATTGAATGTGAAATGCTTTAAATGATAATCAATACAAGCCCATGGTGCAACACATCACCCCCACCAGAACAAGGCATGGCCATGAGCAGTGCCTAATGCACTGAAAAGGACAAAAATACTGCAGATTACTCGGTGTAACTAACTGCAGGAGCTAAGTATAGCTAGAGAAAAGTAAACTGAAGTTAGTAAACTGAAGTTAGTGACAAGTAGGACCCAACACAGAGCCTGTTTAATCTCTGGTTGCTCATGACAGTGGTTTCTATCACACAGCAGTGTGGAGGAATTATCGGAAATGAAGCAATTTTGGTTTAAAATGTGCAAACACATTTTAATGGTTTTTATCACTGACTGAAGAAAAATTATTCATCAGGGAATTTTAAAGTTGCCCAATTTACATAAAATTAAAGGCCAGCGCTACCTCAAATCCCTTTGAACACTTGTGCAAACCCACCCTATCCGCAAATGCATTTAGTTTTTCTTAGAAAAGCACATCACCCTTAAACCTGACCTAATCTCCACTTCCTCCTCTATGTCAAACATCACTGATCTTTGATATGGCTGCACACAAATAGCAGTTTATTTCTGCAGGCAGCAATTGCTCTGACTCCAGTGAATACACTGAGGGCAATGGAGTAATTCCTAGTGAAATAGAAAAATATACTGCTAGGTAACTGGAGAGCACTGTATCCCAACCCACACCAACACTCTCCCACAGTAACCCCACAGCTTTCCACTGCCTGAGCCACAGCCAGCTTTGTGTCTGAGGTGAACCATATCAGTTCTGATCACTTGGTTCTCACTTATTTGCTGATTCAGTAACGACAAAGTGGTATTTTGCATGCAAAGACAACCACTGCCACTGCGCCTTTGTCATTTAAAATGCAGAGATTAAAGTAATGTACCTCCTCTAAAAACAGCCTGAAGATACAGAAAATGCCTTGAGTTTCTGAACAGCTCATTTTAAACATGCTGCTGTTAAAATGCTGAAGTATTTTCAGTACTTAAAGAATTGAAGCAATCTGAAAATGCATAATATATACGGCCAGGGAAGGATATGAACCACCCTTCTTGCACTGCAGCCACACCACCACAAGTACACTGAGGGATTGCTTTATGTTTCCAAGAGAGAGCACTCGCTGCACAGTTAACTCACAGGCTTTATTTACACTTGTCTACAGAATCATTTTGCCTTACATTTCATCTAAGCCAAATGAAACCATCACTTTCCTTTTGTCTGGTAGCCTATCATTTGCTAAATGTAAAAACTTCCATCTGTTAAGTACAGCAATTGTAATACAAAGCACAAGGAGAAAACCCAAAGGCTAACAACATCGCGTCTAGCGGCTCCAATCTGCACATTTAGTAGTTGGACTGAAGTTGTCAGAGGCAGTTACAAGACTAACCTGCTCTTGTGCAACCTACACACACCTAGCACTGAAATTAGAAAAGAAAGCATTAAAGAAGAAGCTGCAGAGCACTTTTTCTTCTGCAAAAAAGAGATTACCAAAATATCTCTACACCAAAACCATCTTGCTTCTACATCAGTCCAAAAGAAGTGTCTTAGAAAATAAAAGGAAGGATCTGCTTTTTAAATGTTGCTCCGTTTGCTTCTGTGCAGTTCAGTTTAAAAAGCAGTGGTCAAAAAGGAGTTTGGAAGCTCTAGGACTCAAGTAAATGCAGATATATTGCTGTCTGCTTGCTTAAAAAGAACTTTCCTTAACATACTTACCTTGTGATGGCACTGACGAAACTTAAACCTTGCTTAACCAAACGGAGCTCAAGAGAGACCAAGTCTTAATGTGATATTACTATCCAAATAGATTCAATGAAGCATTTTAAGCCATAAATTATGTTTAAGGGAAGAAGAATGACTGATGAAGAACACATTTAGGATGTCAGCACTTTCTACAGAGTTTATTAAGTCTCACTTTTAAATATAAATAAAATTCAGATACCTTAAAATTCATTTGGGGCTGACTAAAATTTTTACAGACAGCCTGCAGAAGCTTCACTCGATTCCAAGAAGCTAGTTCCACATGCCTCCATCTCAAGAGTAGCTCCTAAAGTGATCCTTTTATAGGAGAGGATCGCTGTGTCCAGGGTCCCTGTGTGCAACACCACCACAGACAGTACCTTCTGCAAAGGGCACATTGCTGATGGCAGCAGATCATTCCTAGTGATAGGCACTGGCAGCTATGGGACACCAGCTTTGGAGAGGAGAGTGCCCAATGTCTCTAACATCCTTGTTAGGAAGGAATGAGGTCTAACATGCTCTCTACAGAACCATAGCTCTGGCTATTTCATAACTACTTTGCACTGAGCAGAGCTAAAGAGAGGGGCATCCACCTGTACTTCAATAGAAAACCAAACAACAACTAGACTAAGTACACACTACTGTCATCCAATGGATAAGCCCATTCCTACAGCTACACTAATCTTGTGTGGTCCCGTATGAACAAGCTCAGGAGCTGGATGCAGAAAGCTTATAGGTTCTTCTGCATTCCTCAGATACTTCTAATCGTCACATAAAGAGCAAAGTGGGGTTGGAACATACCTGCTCTTACATGGAAGAGAGCCAGGAACTGAGTCAGAGAGCCAGAAACTGAGCAACTGAGTCTTGAAAAATAATGATAACTGCCCCTCGTTACTCAAGTAATAAATCCCCACACCTCCTGTGAGGAGTTTATGGCTTAAAATGCTACCTCATGTTTTGTTTCATGAACGAAGCTGCAGGTTTCCAGAAAGCAAGGACAGACATGCACCTCTACTAGCAGATTTAGCACTTCTGACCAAGTAAGACACCAACTTCTTAAAAATGTCTCATGCACTGACTGGAATTGGTTTTTCCTGGGTTTTTTGTTTGTTTTTTTTTTTTAAAGGTGAGCTTTAATACGTTATTTCTTTTTAGAACTTGTACGGGAACCAGAATGGGAAGATCCAGATGATGATCTGCGGCGTCTGCAAGATATAAATGGAGAAAGCATGCAAAGAAATGAGTTGAAGTTAATTTTAGCATCCGCTTTGAGTAGTCTGTATCCTACAATAGCTGGAAGCAAAGTGTATCTGACAGGGGCCTTATAAGGATATAGAAATAAATTTAAACCACTTTAAGGTCACGAAAGTGAATTTAATGCTAGAAGTTTAATATTGAAAGTAGAATACAGATTCTAAAGGCAATATTTACTTATGAAACTAAATCAATAATGTATACATTAATGCTTTCACGCACTGAAAGATGGTGACCCAGGTCTTTCTATGGAACATGCTCCTACCAGGAGGAAGTTTCATTGAGGGGAAGCAATTACAGAGAGTTTCATAAGAAGAGTAGGGGCAGTGAGAAAACTACTTTAAATATCAGAATAACTGATCAGATTCGAGTCCTTCCCAGTGGATCTCAAGTCCTTCAGAAAAAATAAATAAAAATCACACATTTAACTCCACCCATTCTTATTCTACATAAACCCAAACCTTTCGGGTGACCGTGATCTCGATCGTCTTTTTTTGCGATCACCAGATGAAGAAGATCGAGAACGACTTCGCTTCTTGCTTCTCTCAGGGGAAGAGGAAGAACGAGAGCTCGAGTAAGATCTCTTTCTTGGGGTGGAAGACCCCCTGTAGGACCTGGAGCTGGATCTTTATTGATTAAGAAATAAATGAGATTTAATTCTGGTATAATACAGAGGAAACAAAGAAAGAAAGAACACAAAATGACAGTTTTCACACTCACTACTCTAGTCGCGTCAGTGCTTTGTCAAATAAACGTGGATGCTGTAATAATTACTCCTGAGTTATCTGCCAATAAAGACTTCTAAAGCCAAGCAGTATTCTTATTAAATTTTCCTAGTGTTTTGTTTGCTATAGAGACCACCAATAGGTTGGAAACCTCTTTCCAGCAAGTGGATAAAGAGGGGATGGCAGACTGGGGTAGGAAGTAGCCTCCGTAAGGACCTTCCTCAGTACTTAAACTCAGATCAAAGTGGCTTGAAAACCACTGAGGCGATGCTGATTTAACAGTGATTCACCTCATATTAAGAGGTTTGTAATGTTCATCTTACTAGAAGAGGAAGAACCCTCAGAAGGGGTATTTACAAATATCACAGTAATCTGTGCAGAAATTGCCACCTTTCACAACCAGAAGATCTTTAAAACCTCTTACAATACAGTCATTCTGGCATTAGAAAAACCTGTAAATAACCAGTTTCACTTAGAAACACTCAAAAAGTCACTCTTGTTATCTAAAAGAATTGAACAAGGAAAAGAAACCCACCTTGGAAAAAGTGATAGAGCTGCAAAGTCCTAAGCTCTAATTCCAAATATGCCTCAAAACACCTGAATCTTTCTTTTTTTTTTTTTCAGTAAGATGGATAAAACACTTTAAAAGCCCCAACAACACAGTGTATGTGGTTGGTAAAATATTTCCACTGTAAATCATAACAGTAGGGCAATCCTATTTTCACAAGCTCATACTGTGAGCACACTCGGTGAGTGCTGCATTGAGTCCCTGCAGCACCCACGGGGGCACAGCCACCCTTTTGCTCCTCCTAAAAGCTCCGACCCCATCTGACACTGACCCTCACATAACCCTCAGCATGTTCTGCCACCAAAGGGTGCTGGCACCATCTGTGACTGGTCTTCCTGGCACAAAGCTTCCTTGTTTACAGTTTTAAGACTCTCTGCGTATGTGGAGGTGGGACAGCTCCTCATGCCATGGCAAATGGCAAGTCCTGCCAACAGGATGCCTGAAGGACACCTCAAGGAACTTCTGTGCTTTGCCACTCTTCTCTACACAAGTCAGTAACTGCAGTGAGCTCAAGCTCCTGTAGGCTTCTCACGTGATTTACTATCAACACTTTGATTCACTGACTTTTACATCCCACATTCTAAAGACAATGACAACACTACCTACCGGAAGTTGGATACGCAGAATCCTAGAGTGGTTTGTGTTGTGTTGGGTTAGAAGGGACCACAAAGCTCCTCCAGTTCCAACCCCTGCGACAAGCAGGGACACCTTCCACTAGAGCAGCTTGCTCCAAGCCCCTGGGTCCAATCTGGCCTTGAACACTGCCAGGGATGGGGCAGCCACAGCTTCTCTGGGCACCCTGTGCCAGCGCTCAGCACCCTCACAGGGAACAACTTCTGCCTAAGACCTCATCTCAGTCTCCCCTCTGGCAGCTTAAAGCCATTCCCCTTGTTCTGTGTCTACAGCCCTTGCCCAAAGTCCCTCTCCAGCTTCCCTGTAACCCCTTTAAGGCACTGGAGCTGCTCTAATGTCTCCTCTTCAGGAGCCTTCTCTTCTCCATTCTGCCCCAGCCCAGCTCTCTCAGCCTGGCTCCAGAGCAGAGCTCTTTCAGCCCTTGCAGCAACTCCGTGGCCTCCTCTGGACTCACTAGACCAGTTAAATAAGTTAAAATATACATTAAGTAAGTTCTCACTAAACACAAACCCAGAATTATAACATGTTTTCTAATGTCCTTCCACAT
Organism: Forpus xanthops; assembly: GCA_032466535.1. Classification (NCBI taxonomy): domain Eukaryota; kingdom Metazoa; phylum Chordata; class Aves; order Psittaciformes; family Psittacidae; genus Forpus; species Forpus xanthops. Next base: position 8,296 of record JASSUY010031579.1, on the reverse strand, counting down.
TAAGTAGCCAAAGCAGAAAGAGTAAAACCAGCAGAAAATGCTGAAGCAGGTAAACACGCATTCAAATCCTTCTTCCTTCCAAGTGATGACCTCTGGCGTCCACTCATCTAGCTTAGATTCGACTTAACCTCTTCAACCAAAACCTGGCATTCTCAAGAAACACATGTAGTGGGAAGCACCTCGTGCAGAGACCCCAAGGGTTCTGACTTCCAAGATACAAGACAGTGCAGGTGCTCTGACCAGCATAATTTTACGATGACATCAACAAGCAGTTGGTTCTTCTGCCCTTTTTTCTCTCTGCAAGGAGAGAGTTCTACCTCATTCACCTTGATTTCGACCCACGAGATCTAGACTGCTCCCTGGAACTGGAACGAGATCTTGATCTGGAACTGGAAGAACTTCTTGAATGGGACCTGAAACAACATGGAAGAATTTTTTTCCCCGTGTCTGACTCGTATTTAGCAGAAAAACTGCTGCTGTCAGCAGCAGACACAACGCTGCATTGACATAGTTTGGCCTAGAGTCACTAAAGCACTGACAATTACACTGCATTGACACAGTTTGGCCTAGAGTCACTAAAGCAGTGACAATTTCCTCCTGCTCCCCCAGTACCACTACAGCACATTGTGAAACAGAACTTTAACATAGTAAGATGGTGCAATTAAATTACAAAGTCAGCTTTTAGATTACGTTTCCTAAAACAAAGCACAAACATTAAACAGAATTGTAGTTATTGGGCAAATGAAACAACTGCCCATCTATTAACTATTTCATGAAACCAATGCCTTGACTTTTATCAGTGTTTAAAACCAATGCCTTAACCTGCAGCCCACCATTCCTCTGAACAGCAAAGTAGGGCAGAGCATCAGGACTAACCAGCCCACATCTCCCCTCATCAGTTCTTGCAAGCATTTTGAAGCAGTTTCAAGCTTTCATCAAGATCTCCCCCTGCATTAACAATCAGTAGTAGTTAATTCTGAGTTCAATACAGATATCCCCGACACCACTTGTAACTCATCAAAATTACTTCCCATTTTTTCATGTTGATGGATTTTCTTTAAAGCACAAACCAAAAGAGAGATGTAAAAACAGTAGTGGACTTGCATTGAATTGTGATGAGGTATTGCAATCAGGTTGTAATAATCTTTAAGGAAAAACCTATTATACATGCTGTTAGTCTCCCTATTTATACTGTTACCATGTCTTTTTCATTTTCCTGTAAAACAGAAGCAGTATGAGCACATGCTAACTAGGAAATACATTTAAACCTTTTTAGAAAGCACAAAGAAGTGTCCACAAATGGCAGCTGACATTTTCAACTATTTATCTGTAGCTAGAAGCAAAAAGTTCAACAGGAAATTAAATGATCCTTAGCAAATTTCAGTTATTTCAGTTAACATTTGTGAATTAAGGAGCAAAGTCATGGCCAGATGAAGTTCTGTCTCCTCTGACCTTCCCATTCCTAGACCTAAGAACTGCCCTCAAACGCAGCTCACACTGGGTCCATGCTGCCCTCAAACAAGACAGTGCACCCACCTTCTCATAGATTTTGCCCCACACCTTCCTTCACAGAGGCGTCCCTGCCCATGGCCAGGGGCTAGAACTAGGTATCTTAAGGTCCTTTCCAACCCACACTATTCTATAATGATTCTATGATGATTCTGTGATTAAATTGCTGACAGTGGCCAGCTTCATCACTCTCATTCAGGCTGCTCCTCCTCAGAGCTACATGACATCTGAAGAATGCGGTTTCTCCCAGTATGGACTATGAAGAGCTTAACTTGTCATAGAAGCAGCATAATGGAAAAAAAGCATGACAGCAATGAGGGGAAAGACAACAGAGACAGTGGCTGACACCTGGTTAGTCTGAGGGGCTGAAGAATTTGGGCAATGGCCACTGTAGGGAGAGCAGCGAAGTGCAGTTAACAGAGCTAAGAAGGTTAGAAGAAACTTGAACTTTACATGCATGAATTTTATATACAACCCTATAAGCTAATACTGATTTGAGGTCTTAAACCTACCAGTATCATCCTACTGTTAGTTGCAAGGCAGCTAAAAAGCTACAATATGATTTACACCACCCAATTTATTGAATTGTTCATATGTTACTGAATTTAAATAATAATGCAAGATCTTCAATCTGCCCCACTGGCTTTTGTAGTGGTCCCACGACCAATGTAAACCTTCAGTGTTCTTCTGACAGTGCTGCCACTGTACTTAAAACTGTGTCTCCTGCCAAGTTCAAGTTTCTTGTCGTTATTTCCAGGCTATTTTCCATTCTGTCCTTTCCCTGAATCTGCCTGGACTGCATCGTCACTGCCCTCTTCTGTCTCCTCCCACTCTAACCACAACATCCTCTGCCTCTGTTGAACAGCTCTACTCAATATTGCTAAAAAACAAAGTTCACCCATTGACTCACATAAGGTGAACAAGCCTAAAAAATAAAATTGAACATAAGTTATATTTTAACATATTTGCAGGATCCAATTGAAATACCAACTTAAATTTGCTAAAACAAGCAGCAAGACACAAGAAACCTCTGTCATAAGAAGCCACAGAAGTTCAGAAGAGAATATTATCTACCTGTGTAAATTTTGTACATGAAATCATTAACATAATTAAACTAAAACTGTAACACAATCAAGAAAAGAAAGTAAATAAAGAAGTTAGATACTGACATTTTGCCTGGCGTTACCCTTGACCTGTACCCGTTTACCTGGACCTAGACCTTGAACTTGAATGAGAGGATGAGCGTGATGAAGATCGCGAGTGGGAAGACCGAGACTTAGAGCGACTGCGCCTATTGGATTTCTTTTTCTTATTAGTGTCCTCTTCCTCACTGGCATCAAGATTATATTTTGAGAGGTCAGCATCATCCTCATCCTCATCCTGAAAAAATGCAGACACACAAAAATACTTCAGAAACACTGGGATTGTTTTCTCCACTTAGCATTTTTTGCCTACTCTGCGGTTCATTTTGTGGCTTTCAACCTCTGAAATACTATTGGTAGTCCATGTCCTCAGAGCCAAATATTTTAAGAGTAAAGAGTGACTGAAAATAATTGTTTCAAAGCAAACTAATATAAAGCCTGGAAAAAACCCATCTGAAGTCCCAGTTCTGTTACTTAATGAAGCAAATGAGAGCACATTCATTTTACCAGTTACTTTAACTGAGTGCCTGGAAGAATCTGCAGATGCAAAATCTAGAACTAAAGCATAGTTTTGCAAAGATGTGTCATGGGCAGGATTTGATGACTGCTGTGTAAATAATAAGCACATATGCAGATCTCTGCAGAACTAGTGACCAGAGATGTGGACCATCCCCTCTGTGATCATGTATTTCTGAAAGATGAAAAACCTCACTATTCCATTTATAAAATAGAAATCAGACTTGGTTTTAAAAGACAAAGAGTAAAACTCAACATTATTTACATGGTGTCCACAGACAAAGGTTCCAAACACAGATCTCAGAACTACCGATTCTGATCTCAGATAAGTTTTAAAATCATACATTTGTGACTGCAGGTATTTAGAACAAAACAGCTTGTGCACATACTTCACAGAAGCTATAGCACCATTAGTCAATAGCTGCTCCTCCACATTGCTCTACAGGCAGCCAAAATACAAACCAAACCCTACCCACTACTACTAACACAGCACTACAGCAATGACTAAAGAATGATAAAAACTCCAAACATGTTACCTCATCCAATTTATATTTGGAAAGATCTTCATCCTCATCCTCCTCATCTTCCCCTTCAGACTCCTTATCTTCTACTTCCTTCAGGATAGATGCAGGACCAACTGGCTTCCCTCTGTACTTCTTCTTTTTGCGTCCAAACTAAGAAATGTTATTTCGTTAGAATATGATGAAATCAAAAGTAATTTGAATTAAAAGCTGTATGTTTTATAAGTACACATCAATTTCAAATAAGATATTGCTCAAAGGGAAAGTGAAGTATCATAAAACATCAGTTAGCAACAAGAACATTTCTGAAGAGATGCTTGTCTTGGGTACAGTTAGTGCCCAAAGACAAGCTGGATGGAAATCTGAATTTAACAAGAGTATTTTATATTTGTGTCTGGGGGTTATCTTTATTAAACAACATTGAGAATCTGACTGAAAACAACACCCATGACCCTGGAGCCACCTCTTGAAGAAGTTTAACAAACTCAGCTCATACCAGTTTAATATTAAAACATTTTTACTTTTTACCCACAAAAGACAAAAGACACATTCACTTTCAGCTCAAAACTCTCACACTTGAGCATTTGGCAGAGCTGTATTACAGCATATCCTTGATGAGCATTCTTCTAAGGAAACCAAACGCAAACATATCCTAAACACACATCACCCAGTACCTGTGCCTCCAGAGCAGCACATGCACACAGCCTTACCTCATCATACTCCCCATCTGATTCCTCACGTTCTATATATTCAACATTCTCTCGTTCATTAAATCCTCCTCCGTATCCTTGAGAAAGGGGGAAAAAAAGACAAATCTCTTGAGCTGCACCGAATTCAGCTACAAGCACAAAGCTTATTCTAAACTTTCAAGAGGCTCAGGAAGCCTTCAGTGGTTTATACATGTGTCCCAAGAACATAATAGGATCTCAAGAGGAATATGAATTGTTCCTACACACGTTTATTAAACAGAAACCTAATTGAGCAAATGGATTAAGATACAAACGCCACAGAAACAAGAGAGCTTAAAAGAGTGAGAAAAAGCCATAAAAGAAATGTCAGGCTTATAGCTGTGCTTCCCAGAAGAGCTCTGGTGGGGCTGTGGTGCCTGACAGCTGCCCTATGTGGATGCACACAGGCATGTCCCCAAGGGGCTAGAACAAAGGCTACTGCACTCAAAGACTGAAATCCCACCTTAGAGAGCAGCCAGTAGCCAACTTCAGTGAGTGAAACAGAAGGTGGGGACATGCTGCTCAACTGCATCCCTTGGCCTCAGCCAGATGTCACATGCATGCAGCCCCCTGGGTATCACAATTCTTCTGGACATGCACTCAGATATAGCTCCTCAGGGAGCCACAGCAATGAAGGGATCCAGCAGCCGCATGGAGTTATACAAATGCCAAGATTCGCCTTAGGAATCACTCTGTTCCTTTGTCTAACATGAGAGGAACACCTAAAGGGCTCGTTTTTGTTTCAGCTGCCTGTGTAACTGACCTCAAGTGTGTGCAATGTGCTGGGTGGCCTGCATGGGACTGGCAACGTCTAAGGGACACCAGAACATGGAATAATAATGAAACAGTAAAAATATTCAATTATACAAAATATATTAAATCCAATTAAATATTCTTCTTCAATATTCTTACAATATTAGATATGAATATTAAAAAATATTCTTTTGAGTCATAACCTGTCTGCTCTTCTTCATGCTTCTTTTTTCATATATAGGATTACTGAATAATTACAGTTGGAAAGGACCTTAAGATCATCCAATTCTAATGCCATGGGCAGGGATACCACACACAAAACCATGTCAGCCGAACACATATGCATCATTGTCACACTTAAATTATCAGCCTGATCTCATCTGCAGCAGTGCCAGGACAAATGTAGGACTGCAGTGGAAGGAGATCCTCTGGTCCACTTACACTGGGCACATTATTAATGCAGGAGAAACTTAAAACGGGTCCAAGCACGACCAAACCTCAAACCTCATTAAGAGGTGACAGTCTGATCTACACAACCTTCAAACTCTGCTCTTGGGAATGTTGAGGCCTCCACCAATGGACACTGTGCATGCACTGGGTCTTCTGGAGTTGAATGCAGATTGTATTACTCCTTCCAAACTCCTTAGTAGCAAAATCAAATATAGGGGCAGTTTAAGCTGAGTATCTGTTGACTTTCCATACGAAACAACCATATACTTAATGCATCAATAAAAGTATTCAAGCCCAAGAACTTGCTTATTATAAGTAAGTCCACGACTTATTTACATATGGAAATTCATCCTACTTTCATACAATCACAGACTGGCTTCTGTTACAATGGAGCTAAAAGGTCCTCCAGTTCCAGCCCCCTGCCATGGGCAAGGACACCTTCCATAGAGCAGCTTGCTCCAAGCCCCTGTGTCCAACCTGGCCTTGAGCACTGCAGGGATGGGGCAGCCACTGCTTCTCTGGGCATCCTGTGCCAGTGCCTCAGCACCCTCACAGGGAAGAGCTTCTGCCTAAGAGCTCATCTCAGTCTCCCTTCTGGCAGTTTAAAGCCACTTCCCTTTGTCCTGTCCCTACAGGCCCTTGTCCAAAGCCCCTCTCCAGGTTTCCTGGAGCCCCTTTAGGCACTGGAGCTGCTGTAAGGTCTCCCTTCAGGAGCCTTCTCTTCTCCAGGCTGAACCAGCCCAGCTCTCTCAGCCTGTCAACTTTGCTGGTTCTGCTGTGAAAACACCACCTTTAATTAAATTACACTGCAATTTATGAAAAGAAGTCCTCTTACAGCAATTTGAGTACTTTAAATCCACACACATCTTACCTGTCCTTTCCTCCAATTTCGCATACTTTGGAGTATTACACATATTGCATTCTGATCTTCTGGCCCAGTTCACGTTACCACATCTTCAGAGACAAGAAGAATGAAACAAGAAAAAAAAGAAACATTTCATTTCAAATCAAAAAGCTTAAGTGTTGAGGCAACACTTAGAATAAATCATAGAATCAAAGAGTGGTTTGTGTTGGAAGGGACCGTAAACCTGATCCCATTCCAATTCCCTGCCATGGGCAGCGACACCTTCCACTAGAGCAGCTTGCTCCAAGCCCTGTCCAACCTGGTCTTCAAAATGAGAAATAATACAAAAATGCATTTGTCAAATTTTAGTAGTGATCTGGTATATCTCCATGGCAACAGTCCTCAAGACATAACTGCTTGAGAGAGTCTCTGGGTATTTCACTAGCATGAGGATGATGGGAAGGTGACCACACTGGATAAATGGAGGGGAAAGAAAAGGCACATGGACAAGTTTACAGAAGTAACTGCACCAAAACTGTTAAGACCCCTCACTGCTCTCCACTAGTGGCAATCATGGTTCAGAGGGGTTAATGAAGAAGGTACTGCGGGCATAATACTTATGAGCAGCCATCATCCCTCACAGCTGCAGTTATCTGCTTCTGCAACTGCAATCCTGTCTTATGACCTCCTAGAAGGCCACTCAGGCTTCCTCCACTTGTAGTGCTACTCTCAAGACACTGTTCAGCCCCAGAGAGAAGAGATCTGTAAGACCCAGCCTAACTGTAAACTTGGAGAGACAGAGCAATCCCGAAGGCATCAAGCAGATCCCCTCAGATACTGGGGTCCACAGTGATGCCCAGGGAACCTGATGTTGCAGGACAGTGACACTGGAAACCCATCAGACTGAAAACAGCTACATGCCAATAGGAAAAAAAGTAGAATTCCAGGCTTCACTGCTCAGATAGCTCAATCAGCAAAGCCTAAAATCCTTAAAGTGCTCCTTTCAAAAAATCCAAGTGTTTTATTAACGCACCCTTTTTCTAATTGAGATCTTAATATTCCTAACTGATGCTTGGAGAAACATCTGAGGATTTAACCATGGGCTAAACTTGACTCATTATGTGTTTAGTGAATACTAACAACAAAATACCACGCTGCAGTGTTACTTCAAGCCACACTTATCTTCCAAACTTGAGAAGTGCCCAGCTTATCAGAGAAAAACATAAACTTTTACCTACCTATCTTGGATATTTTTAACCTTTTCCCAGCCATCTTAAATAAGCTGCTCTCCAGCAAACAAAACTGAATGCTAGCCTCACATCAGAACACCGTGAGCGGAACCTGCGTGACCTTTGACCATTGCTCCTCAACTGTACAAGTAAATGTACAGCGACAGAATTAAGAACCAGGCTGTTTGAGGTGTTGTGTGGGGCTACAAGAACATTCTGCACTCTCTAAGAGGCCGTACGTTTTACACTGCCAGTCGTTAGCACTGAAGAGCCCACGACTCTTTTCAGCAAGTGTCTTCCCTATTTCAGTCCCTCCAGCTTTCATCATTTTGGCTTCTGTTGTTTTTTCTGCAAAAGAAAAACAAAGACACAAAGAACAGCTCTCAAACATCTTGCTTCATGAATACATTCTTTTTAAATGGATTTGATATTATTTTTAAATGGCAGAAACAGATAAGGAGAAAAAGACCACAGAATCCCATTCTGGTTTGGGTTGGAAGGGACCTTAAAGCTCCTCCAGCCCCAACCCCCTGTCACAGGCAGGGACACCTTCCATAGAGCAGCTTGCTCCAAGCCCTGTGTCCAACCTGGCCTTGAGCACTGC
>JASSUY010031578.1:0-62993 GCA_032466535.1 Forpus xanthops | reverse complement strand
TTGGTGTCATCAGCAGACTTGCTGAGGGCACACTCAATCCCACTGTCCATGTCACTGACAAAGATGTTGAACAAGACCGTTCCCAATACCGATCCCTGAGGGACACCACTCGTTACTGGTCTCCAGCTGGACACTGAGCCATTGACCACGACTCTGCGTGCAACCATCCAGCCAGTTCTTTATCCACTGAGTGTTCCACCTATCAAATTGATGTCTCTCCAACTTAGAGACAAGGATGTTGTGTGAGACAGTGTCAAACACTTTGCAGAAGTCCAGGTAGATGACATCAACTGCTCTATCCCTGTCCATCTTTTCCGTAGCCCCATCCTAGAAAACCACCAAATTGGTCAGGCAGGATTTCCCCTTAGTGAAGCCATGCTGGCAATTGTTTGGTGAATTGCTTGATACTATATAGGTAACTGTATTAAATGACCTATTATTGTGTTTAACTCATGTTATGGAATGTGGGACAGATTTAATCCCAGACAGGCTCTATTTTTATGATTTTTAGATCCCTAAAATTTGGAGAAAAGTCTTCTCTTTCTGAAAGACTTTGCTGTTTGGAAGACAGGAAGTACGTTGTGTGGTGGGAATTTGAATCTTCTGAGACTTTAGTTCATCCCAAATGGGAGGACTAAAACATAAGCAATGTTGAGTCTTTACTTTAAAGTAAAAATATCCCATCCTTTTGTATTATCATGGATTTTAATTGTAAAAACTGTAAAATTCTTTTAGGACTAATATGATGACTTTGTGTCACTGCTAATAGATACAAGAAAGGTTGCATTAGAATGCTCTGTCCGCAGAGAATTTCATTATAAATAAAAATATGCACTTGTTTTAGGTAAGTATATATATCAGAATTAGCAGGCATTTAAGATCCTGACTGTAATATCTCTCATAAATTTCTTTCAGCCAAAGGAGGAAGAATGTTCGCCACTAGTAATGCTTTTGAAGCAAAGTAATACAGAAAATATAGTATAGTACTTCCAGAAGATGAAGGTGTGAATTTTCCCATATATCATCTTAATGGCAACATTTTCTACAAAATGACATGGGTCACTCCTTTCATATTTCATGACTTCTATTTGCCCAGCTTCAAAATGCCAAATGTGCCAGTGAACAGCACTTTAATATTCATGGATTTCTGGGATGGCTTTGACAGTTGTCAGCTAGAAAAATGGCTTATTTAGAAGGAATCTGACTTGTGATTTCTTCTTCATACTCAGCAACATACACAAACATGCGATATATATCTCCATATTTGTCATCTGTAGGAAGTATAATTAATGAATGAGAGTATTTTTTCCCATTACATTTGACTGTGTTGATTAAAAATGGATTTTCATTTATTAAAATTACTAAAATAATAACAGTGGAAAATATAGTATAATCTGGGGGGAAAAAATCCTAATCAGCACTGAAACTAATGACTTAAAATTTTAAATATTTTAAATAATTTTAAAATTATAAATATTTTAAATATTATTAAAATATCATTAATATTGATTTATAATATCAAAGAGACAAATACAAAACTAAACTGCAGGCAACCATTTTCTAGACAGCTGAGCTATTTATGTAAGATGGATTTTTAAAGAGATTGAGGAGGAAGTCATACTGTTTTGAAACAACAAAGTTTCAGGTGAGGATCATGTTCATACTGAATTATTAACAGCAGGAGGGGATATGCTAACAAAAGCTTTCTACAGTAATTGGACTGATCTGTAAGGAAAATCAAAGGTAGTGGCAGAACGTGGTGTTCTGAGAATAAGAAACCGAGTGAAATATAAGACTTATCCTAGTGGATGAAGCCCTGTGTTGTTTGGGGTTTCTATAACCTCTCATAAACTTTAAAGAACAAGAAAAAGACTGTCAGTATGAAAACTTGAAAAGCGTGTATAACTCCTTACAGCTCATCCAGTACTCATTAAAAAAGAGGTGATGATCAGGATGTGTGCATATGCTTTAAAGAAAGTATGTTGTTTGGACCACACCAAAGGTCCTTGTTATAAACTAAGAAGCTAAGCATCTTTGAGCTAAACATTAAGTGATGACATTCTTTTAAGTCAGCTATAATGCATTTTGTAAATGGTACTACAAAGGACAGACAGGAAGTTTTCTCTTCCAGCACACAATATTTTAACAGGGATCCTGAGTTTCATGGGCATGTAGGCAGAAGACCATAGTCTCACATACAGCTTTGCTTAAAAGCAGTACAGCCAGATCAGAAAGAGTACAGTCTCACAGTTTAACTATCTGATGGAGCAAAAAAATCCATGTTTGAACTCTTTGTGAATTTTGTTGCAATTGGAGCTCTTTTTCTATCAAAACTTAAAGATAACAAAAAAAATATATTTTTTGGATGATATTTTAATTTAATTTTAATTCATTTGTTAGATTCAAACATTAACAGGATTTAGATCTTTATCACTAGAATTTCAGGAGTTCCTCTGTGCTTCCAGCTCAAAGCAATGGCCAACTACTGCAAACTGTTGCAGTTAATGTAATTTCTTCTCTGCATCTGAGCCATAGGTTAGAGGGATTTTTTCAGTTTTTGGTCTCAATAAGAAAAGAAATCCCAGGGCCACATGCAGATTTTGTGATCCAAATTGCATTAAAAATAATTAAATGCATACATTTTAGAGTTGTTTTCAACCCAGGTTGTGATTCCATTTCACTTGGCAGTGTATTGTGGCTGCACAGAGGTGTTTTTTAATATCCATTTTATTCAGTGCTTCATTTGGTCCTCATACCACTTTTGGTAGAGTTATTAAGGAGTTGTGTGGAGTCATTTTGTGCATAAAATTAAGGTGCTGTACAGTGCAGGGAAATGGCAAAATGGGATGTGGTTGCTCATTCTTGACCAAAAATATTTTCCCCATTACATTCACAAGGAAATCCCTATAGTCAGAATTCAGTTGTTATACCATTCTAATGATTCAATGGTAGTAGATCTGAAGGTAATCTGAAGGTGAAATAATTGTAAGGAGAGTTCTTCATAATTTCTTTTCCTTTTCTCTGCTGTTTAAGTATTGCCATGTGATGATAGATCCTGAGCAGTGGGGTATCCATGTTGGCAACTAAGTGCTTTGCTGCACTGAGTAGTCACATCTCTGAGAGTAGCTCTACAGAGCTAACTTCATGAGAGATGCATTTCAGAATAATGAACATTTTCTTCAGTCTATCTATAGTCAGGGAAGCACTTAAGTGTGTTTAAGTTAGTATTCAATGAAAAGGTATGGCATCTGAATTAAGTCTTGAATTCTAAACACAAGGTTTAGACTTGATATAACAATGGAACAATCCTGAACTTTCTCTTCAGTTGCAAAATCTGCAAAAGCATCTGATCTTTTGATTATGTCAGCTGTGAAATCTGTAGCAGTAGTCATTCATCTGTCCTTGCATTAATTCATTCTTGTCTGAGTCAATTCACAATAATTTATTTGGATTTTAGTTACTTTATGATTCTAACACATTTTTGTAGGTTATAGAAGTGTTACGAGTTTTCAAAAAATAATGTTTATTCCTTGTAAAAATGACTTTTTGAAGAAAGATATTTGACTTGTTGCAGACACATTTTATCATAAGAGAACCTTTACTTTAATGTATTCATTGTGGTCAGTGCCACATAAAATTAAACCTTGAGAGAGAGGGACAGCAGGGAATTAATTGTTTTAATTAAGAAATTAACATGATATTCATAAATACTGATGAGGATAGCCACGAATTGTTACTCTACTGGCTTACTGTTTCCGGTTATTGATAATTGTTATTTCTGAACTTAAATACTGATCTTCTAAACACTTTTTTGCATGTGTATATAAATTCAAATGAACTGCCATAAACTCCAAGAAGTGTTCTCATAAAATTATATATGCATAAGCTTTGTGGAAGTGGCATTTCAGATTATTAGTATTCTAGATGGAAACCAGAGAATTAACTTCCACCTGGCATTAGCTGAAATAAAGCCATAGCTTTCACTGAAACTGAAGTGATTTATCGCAGCTGATTTTTTTCCATAAAAGTTTTAAGGTTTGATGATTATCAAAATTTGCATTTAGTCAATCAGTATTAGCAGTTTCAAGATCAACTTTGCCACATGGAGATGGGAAGTCAAGGAGATCGTAAAGTTTCTGAGATAACTGTATTTATCTTGGGATCCCAAGTACAAAAGTATTTCCCTGCCTTTTTCACATTATACAGCCTCATGTTAAAGAGCTAGTATATTACATTCCAGAGTAAGATATTAAAGTTTAAAAAAACAATGCAGTTCTGTAGTTATTGTTGTCTGATGTGGGATGAGCAAGGTATTTCTCAGTATTATGGCACTTTTAAATAAGGAATACTAATCAGACTCTTTCATCATCTGGATGAGAAATAGGTCACTAGAGAATGTTCTCGGGTGATATGCCATTATACAACAGGGACATCTCTACGAAATTCTTTGACATGACAGTATTTCTAACATGATTTGCCCAGAGCTGAAGTCAAATTTATTGTAATCCTGCACAGCTAGTAAATCTGCCGTCAACCTGTCAATTACATAAGTAAAGCTACCTTTTCCCAAATGTCAGTCCTTTATTGTATTTATTGAGTGAGTCACAAATTATTTCACCTCTAGCCTTCAGTTTTCAATAAAATTACAGAGAGAATTTGTTTCTTCTTCAAAGGAAAAGATGTTGAATTTAAATTATGAGTAATATATGATACTTGTTCTTGAAGTAATTCATCTTATTTACTTCTCGTGAATAAAATTTTGTAAAGTGTGAGTATTTTTCATTAATTAACGATTTGTTTTTGAAGAAGTAACAGATTTCAGTGGAAACTCTTGAACTTTAAATTTTAAACTGACATGTTTTACTTAGAGCGTGTAGTACACATTTAGAAAACAGCAAGGAAGTAAGCAGAAGAAAGATTGGACTTGCTGTGATGTATACACTAAAAAGGCAAGACATTAGCATAAAATACACTGGACTTTTCTCATTTTAAATTAGCTATAAATTAATTTTAGGTTACCTAGAACCAATTGCAATAATCGTGAATTGAGGGGAGGAAAGGATGCACCAATTGGCTGTAAACCAAAAGTATAAAAAGCTGTACTTTCAGAGGAGTTGCTCGGAGCAGTAACAATTTCTGTAATCTTTATTTCCGACATATCTGTTATTTTCCATCAATCTTCTGTCTATTTTTATATTACTTCACTATAGATATGCTCAATTTTGATATTATAGTGTTTTGAACAGATTCTAAATTTTAGCTTATTTTGCAATGAAGTACAACTCATGAAAGGAGAGGGTTTACATTTTCCAATGATAGGCAGTTAAGTTAATGTGTAGATATTCTTGAGTTGTTCTTGTGTTGTTTTTTATAAGTAAGAATATGTTATGGTGCTAATTTTAGTGAAATTAATACAATAAGACATGCAAATAACATGAAAAATTAGGAACCTATACCGTAGACATGTCCTTTTAATCTTGCATGCTATTAAGAAAGAGACATTTGTTTAAATGTATTGATTTGAATATTATCCAGCAATGGGAGATCATTTGTCATACTAATAAATTGAGCACTAACATTACAGTGAGACAAGTACAGTCTTCCCCAATGGCAGTTTTTGACCTTTTGTATAATGATAGGATTTGTAAAACTGGATGGATGTAAGAATGCAAATTCAGAAGAAACAATCGCAGTTCGCATGTTTTCTCTCTCTATTCCTTGGCAGCAGCAGAAAAATTTCTCTGAAAGTATCTAAAATGTTAGCGACTCTGAAGACAATGAAGATGAAAAGATTGACATTGGGAATTGGGCAAAAATGTAAATCTAAGCCAGTGCCTTTTAGCATGCAATCTGCTAAATTTAATATTGACAAACTCAGCAGAATAACATGAAAATATTGAGTTTTCAGTTTATGATGATTGGGAAAGTTGTTCTAAACATTCAGCAGTGAATTCTGAATTCTAAATTTGGAGTTTAAATAATAATGATAATTCTGTGTACAATATATGGCACTTATGTGGTAATTTCCCCATATCTGAAATATATGCATATAAATTTTTAGAAAGGTATGGTCCAAGTTAATGTATGCTGTGAGTCAGTAAGGTGCTATACCATTTCAATCGTCTACTAGGTCCTGTCTTGATGGACTTCTCAAAGCACATCTCTTGGGATTAATTTCACCAGCTCTGCTGTCCTTCTCTCTACCTCAGCTATCTGTGGTCCCCATTGCACCACTTTTCCTTCCTCCAGTCAGAGCCTTCTCAGGCCCTGCTCACCCTTCATTATTCACCATTTCTCAGTGCCCACTGACTGCTGTGGATCTCTAGCACAGTCATCCAAAACAGTCTGCCAGTTTATCTCTCTTTTTTAACCTTAGTTCCCAAAAACTTGCATTGATCTTTCCCTACTCTTTCTAATCTTCCTGAACTTTTACAATATCCCTGTTAACACAGAAGATGTACCATCCCTATGTGAGGAGAAAGACGATACCCTGTTGCCTACATATGGAAAAGTTTTGATGTGTCTGTGACCAAATGAAATTGCTAGGAATCAACAAGAAGAAAAATAGGAAAAAAAAAAAGTAAAATCCAACAAACCGTTACCTTACAGCATCTCTTCTTTCTTGCCTGACTTGTGTGACTAGTTTTTAATTCCTTCAGTATGAAAATGTGTTTTATATGTTCAGACTTAATTTCTTTCTTTTAAATTTTATCCTGACATTGTAGATAGTTGAAGAATAGTTTAATAAATCCTCAAAACCATCTCTACCTACCTACTTGTTTGTGTCTCTGTATTTCTAGTAAATTCAGCTAGACTACTCATGATTATAGATTGTACTCATCAGCAGTGCAGAACTTAAATAATAAACAGAGATATATGCAAGGTAGAAATTTGAGGTGGAAGAGTAATTTTGAAATTTATCATAAAGCCCAGATCCTGTCTTTATGCTGAAGATTTAGATGGAAAGGTCAATACTTTAATATTCTCTTTGGCTCATCAGATATTCTGTTAAATGTCAAGACTTTACTAAGGTGCATACTAAATTTGTCTCAGGCACTGTGGTCTCACAGTCTTTGTCTGGGCCAATTGTTTTTCCAAAGTGGCAGGAGGAGATAGGCCATCATTTTAACATTTTCAATTTGATTTTGCTGGTTTCCAGTACACTCTGGGAATTTTGGAGTTGGGAGATAAGTCATGGCTTTTGTATGATTCTGGGACTGTGTTTCTCAACATCACTAGTCTAAGATTAAGCACAGACCGGGTATTTGCCTTCTTTCTCTTCTACTGCCTGCCACTATTTAACTGACTGACCCATCAGCTGCTATTCTTCAGTTGCTCTGTCCCCCACAGCTCTTCTGGTTAAAAAAGTTCATTGACACAGTTGCACTTGAATCTAGTGTAGGTTTATTTGGTCGTTATTGTTTGGTTTTGCTTTCAATTAGTTTAAACTTGCCTGTTTAAATAGACTAATCCGTGGTCTTCTCTTGCAATGAATATATAGTGTAGAAATATATTAAAAAATTATGGTTGCCTAAAGCATTCGTTAAAATTGAAATACAGCAAATATTTATTGTATCAGCAAGAGGAAGCTGTATACCACTGGCTAAATAAAAAAAGTATCAAAAAGATGTATTAGTGGAATTTTATTTTTTTTTTTTTTTTTCTTGCACTGTAACCTAGAAAAGAAATTTCAAATCTCAAAGCAGTGGTTAGGAAAGTAGCTGAGATGGAAACTGAATTGTTGAACGAATTATATTTAAAAAACATATAAAATTTCATAAGAATAAATAGATTTTGTTTTTTATGTTTGTTGATTTAGCCTGATGTTTTTAGAACCAAAAAAGAAATTGTTTTTAATTAATTTGTAAATTTGTTAGTAAAGAAAGTTCCATACAGTATTTCCCTTTTTGTTAAAATGATGTATTTTCAGTAAATAAAAGTATTTTGAATATTTAGATTTTCATTAGTGAAGTTATCTACCTCTGTTCAGCTGGATGTGAAATGGAAAAGTGTCTAATCTTTGCTCTGTAGTTATACCTATTTGCACATGCGTAACACCTATGCTCATGTAAATCAAAAAGGCATTCATGCACATGCAGTTTGAATGTGTGAAAGACTTTTCCTCTCATAAATCCACATGTCCAATTTTTCCAAATTGCTAAAAATTTGGAAAACTCCAAATCCTGCTCTTTACAGAGCTCTAGAAAACCTCCCTCTGCCATCTCACAAACAGTTTAAGATGGTCAGGTCTGGGATGCATGATCTCTTAAACCAGCATTACAGTTTATCTCCCAGTATAAAAGAAGTTGTGTACCTACGCCTTTAGATCAATAGGGACTCTGAATGAGGCAATAAAGCTGCTGGTAGAGAACAATCCAGATTAAATGAAACCAGGACACATTCAATCAGGTTTAGCAGAGATATTAGGAGGGAGAGCAGTGTGAAAAAGAGAAGGAGAATTGTGACCACATCACATTGCTGCTGACAGCTGACATGCACCATGAGCATCATTTAAATCTGCCTGAAGAAATATTACTTGTTAACACCTGGGCTGAGTTTTTGGTGTGTATATGGGATACAGTAGCAGTATAATTGCATATAAAAACAAATAGTAATCTAACATTTGTATAGTAGCTATATGTAAAACACTTGGTTGTTTCATAGCCTCAAGTTTATGAAGCCTGTCAAACAATCCTGCCTTTCTCAAGCGTGAAACCCTGAAGAATATAATAAATTAGTTTACCTGAAACTCTAAACCCACACGCTGCATATAATATTATAAATGGGCAGAATGGAATGCAGCAGTTAAAGTGTTTATTTGAATAGAGGAATGGAGTCTAGCCAAGAGGATTTTTTTTAATACAAGAGCATATGACAAAATTGTCCTATTGGCACTGAGAGAATGATTCTGTCCCAAAGAATTCCTGGTACTTTTTATCCATTTACAGTTGTATACTGCTTGCTATGATTCTTATTTGATTTAAAAAAACATGTCATGCTAATTTGAATTAAAAAAAAGTAGTAGATTGGAATAGAGAAGTACAATTCTGACAGATGATGATTTTGCTTTTTCAAAGTTTGCTTGTTTAAATATTGAACAGTATAACTTGAATTGGTTTAGAAAAAATGCCAAGGTCACAGATAATCCTTTACATAAAGCTTTACTTAAAATTGTTCTCAAATGAGAATAAAGTAAAACCTTTCAATAGTTTCAAAAGGTTTTTGAAGTATTCTTAGTACTTTAAAATAAAACTACCATAGTACACAATTATTTGTTCTCATTCACAGGTAGCTGTGGCCTGTCCAGCTGATTTTGACTATATTTTATGTCAATATTATAAACTGACATCAAAACACTTTTGAAGTTGAGTTTTAAAGGTTCTGCGGAATGCATGAAAAAGTCACCTGAGGTCTTGCAAATGGGCATAACCGTTGCTAGAGATTGTGATATTTTAAAAATATTGACGTATGTTTTGTTTTTTAAATATTTAGTTTCATTATCATTATCTACATTAATCTACAATATGAAGAATAATTATAACGATGCTACATATTGGTACCAAAATGTATGAAAGTCACAGATGATTTTAAGGCTTGTAGCAGACAGCACTGCACCAGCCTTCTCTGAGGCACAGTTGGCTCTGTCAGAAAGTTCTCCCTTTAGGTTTTCAAGGCTTGTTAACTTAGCTAGTATATTATGGTATTATGTTTAGATCCTCTGAGTGTGATTAGCGTGGGATATTCAGTGGCATTAAATTGCGGCTCCATGGCACACTGAAATTTGGAGTTTCATACTTGCTGCTTGAGTAGCAGTCCCGGGAGTACTTACCAGTTAAGTCTCTCTGAACCTACTGGCAGTGATTTCCCTCTTTGCTCTTTGACGACCTGTCTGCTCCCTGGACTGTATGGTACAATAAGGAAATTTTACCATCAGTGGCATGCTGCAACAGGTGAACTAGCCATGGCAAAGGATAATGATGCTATAATTAATACTGTCATAGAGTTCTGTATCAGTTAATTTCAAACCCATCTGTTTTTCTCAAGAGTATATTTCTGAGTAGGTTGAAGGTGAAAGTAAAATCCAAACAATTAGGATGACAGAAAGTAATCTTCTTTCATCCTCTTTGCTGCTGGAAGGGATTGCTCTGATCCTGCCCTCCAGCTGCTGCATAACCCCCTGCTGTCAACTGGAAATAGAGATAGGATCTGTATTTTATATATTAGCATCCTGTGTATAACAGTCAGTGCTTGGACTGATGCTAAGACTCTCCTGAGCCTCTTGTTTCCCTCCCAGGATTACAAGCTCTTAGCTTTTTAAGCAACATCTTGGAAAATAATGCAGAGGAGAAATAAGCTGTCTATGAGCTCTGCAGACAAGAAGAGCAGGAAGCTTGGGCTTCAGATTTTCATTTCAGTTTTGTTCTACAAGACATTTTATATTACAAATACTAATAAATGAAGTTGCTTCTTTTGTGAAGGGTAGTTTTTAAGCAACTCCTCCAGAGATTAAATATTCAGGTTAAACATTTATATGATTCTTCATTATCTACTGAATTTTTGATTGGAGCCATGCTGCTTTGCACAACATGAAAATATTGAAAAATTGGCTGGACATTTTTCAATTATTAGTTCAGCAGAGAAAAAAAACCCGAGTTTTCTGATGTCTGAAGTGTACACAGCTCACAGCAAAAAGCAATTCAGTGTGATAAGTGTAAATGTGACATGAATATGAAAAGATTAATAAAAATAATGGAAACTTTTGGAGCAGTATTGGGTTTCAATTTATTCTGGGTACAAACTATCAATTATAAGTACTATTACCATTTTTAGCTATAAATATATTCTAAAAAATAAAAGATAATTGGTACCAAAGAGCATTCCTTTGTATTCATTTCTTAATGCATGCTTTTTACAACATTCTCGAGTCATTACACTCAGGGAAGTACTATATTTCAAACGCATAGTCCTTTGTATTCTAACCTTGATGTGTTTCTCATGAAAACAAGGAAGGATATTCTTCCTGCTATTAAGGCCACAAGTAGGGCTTGCATTATGTGTTTTCACTTGAGCATTGCCTTTGTTGGGGAAGGAATTTTTGTATGGATGGTTCTGTAGTAGCTCCAAGATAAGGAATTGATAAAGCTCTGAAATGCAGCCAGGTCCCCTGTGAGTCATGCTCACCCAGCAAATATATCTATAAGGCACCTTCTCTGTTGGCAAAAGCAAAGCTCATTCAAATTTCATTCTTGATAAAATTTCAAAACTTCAATCCCTTCATACTCAATCCTTAGTATGAATTGGAGCACTTGCCCTCATTGGCCAATTCTGGAAGAGAAAATTACCAATCATAACTTAGTTTTCTTCTGAAGACTGATAATAAGAATATTTAGACCTGGATTCCCTGGAGTGTGGGATGCTTTATTGCTTGTGACACGATGGCAGCTCCTTTTGAAAATGGTCTAGACTGGACGCTATAACATTAATTTTTTTAAATAATAGCAGGTCTGAATGAATTTAGAAATACTTTAAATTACACAATCACATTATTTAATGCATTTCTTTGAATAGGTTATATTGTATTAATATAGTGTGCTACTGATCAGAACAAACCCTTATATTAGAAGGATATAATCCTTTGGATTCAGAAACAAATATGCTTTATTTACCTTCTACATTGCATGATACTTTAGAAATTTATGTATCTATAACATTTGTCGGTACTATTGTAAATAATTCCCATTGATGGTCTACATTTATTTTTTATTTTTTTTAAGTTAGAACAGATCTGAGATTTATGCTCTTCTCTCTTACTATTTCCTGGGCATGTCTGACAGCTGAGCTATTTGCTTGACCATAAGATTTAGAAGTCCGAGGAAGAAAGAGAACAATTCATCTCTCAACCTCAAATTAAAGTCTTTCCAATATTTGATTCAATACAGTGAGTGTTGAGTGGAGGCACTGACATCTGACTCTACAAAAACTAAAATATTCATGTGTATTATAAATACAGAATGTAAGAAATAGTGCTCTCTACCCACATTCATTGCTAGGGGTTAAGGCAAATATATTAGTCATGTCTTTGGAATCCCCCTCTGTACCTTCATTCACTTGCAGAGAACCAAAGATAAAACATGCAGCTTTTGAGCAAGTTTTTAACCCTTCATTATTTTGAATGCTTGATCATGTTGGAAAAAGAAGGCAGAAAATCTCTATTTAAAATTTCCCGTGTTCATTCTTTATACAGACCTCTTAAAAAAATAGTCTTTTAAAAGACAGAAAAAGAAAAGGAATACAAAATCAAATTTGAAGTATTCTTTATTGTATTAATGTAATTATTACAGTTGCTTTTCTCTCTGTGTTTTGACAAATCAGAAACTATCATCCTGCTTTAAAGTATCTCTAAATAATTTAAATTTTCACACTATATAATGATTAGATAGAATCATTTCGTATGCCATTGGCATATCCACTACTAAAATAAAAAAAAGCCATATACAGAGGAATTGTATCAACCTGAAGGAGGCCTCGCTTTCAAAAATTGCCTGTTGCTTACAGGAAAAGCTATTATTTCTATTATATTCTATTCTGTTCTGTTCTATTTTCATATTTCTGTGCACTATTCTTTAGAAATAAAGAGCCCAGCATTTGTTCTGTATCTTTCTTTACTCTTGAACAGGCACTGGGGCAAGCAAGTCAGCATATATTACAAACCATGCTAGAACTATAATTTCTGCTAACTATTCTTCCACTGCTCCAGTATAAGTCTTTTGTGAATATTTCTCCAAAGTGATAATACTTCTGTCAACTTTTGTACTACTTCGTATGCGTGTGGGAGGGAGCTGGAGTAGAGTGGAAGACAGGGAAGATGTTTTCTTGTCTGTGGTTGGAAATCTGTATTTTTGACTTCAGGAGTGGAATAGGCAAAGACTGTGATCCATAAAGACAAAAAACATTAATTTGAAATAGCATTTCAAATATAAATAAAATACGAATGTTTTGGGCTTTTTGTGAGGTTGTTTCAGAAAGTTATATTTCTTTACCATATCTGTGATGGAAAAGAGAGGCAGATAATTGCTTTTTGATTTGTAGTTCCAGCAATATTGCTTTTTATAAAACTGATTCCTTTTTTTTTTTTTTCATTTCCTGTTTGTGAATTCAGTTTACCTGACGGATTTGTGCAAATGTCAGGTTTCAGAATGAATTATGTGTGCATGAGTTAGATATAGCAAAGAAATGCATGGATTCAGCTGTATTGAATATTTCTCACATACTCTTCAACTCAATCACTGCCCCGTCAGTTGTTTTATAAATTTTTTTACCTTTTAAGTATATTTTACGAGATCTCATTCTTTAACATAGTATAAGCATTTGAACAATTATAAAAGGGAAACTGATGAAGTTAAATCCAGTCAGTTTGGAAAGATATATTTTCCAGTTTGTGCTGGTTTTGACCGAGGTAGAGTTAGTTGTATTCATAGTAGCTAGTATGCTGCTATGTTTTGGATTTGTGATGGTAACAGTGTTGATAATGCAGAGATATTTTCGTTACAGCTGAGCAGTGCTTACGCAGAGTCAAGGACTTTTCTGCACCTTTTATTACTCTACCAGTGAGTTGCCTGGGGGTGAAGAAGAAGCTGGGAGGGTGGAGAAGCAGTTGGGACAGCTGACCCCACTGACCAAAGTATATTCATAGAATCATAGAATAGTTAGGGTTGGAAAGGACCTTATGATCATCAAGTTCCAACTCCACCTCCCACTAAACCATGTCACCCAAAGCAATGTCCAACCCGGCCTTGAACACCACCAGCGATGGAGCATTCGCAACTTCCCTGGGAACCCATTCCAGTGCCTCACCACCCTTATAGTAAAGAATTTCTTCCTCATATCCAATCTAAACTTCCTCTTGTTTAAGTTTGAACCCATTGCCCCTTGTTCTCTCAGTACAGCCCCATACTGTATAGTGTCATACTAAGAGTATAAAGCTGGGGGAATGTTGGCCAGGGGCTGCAGCTTGGGAACATGTTCTTCTTGGTTTGTTTTGTTGTTTTTTTTTTTTTTTTTTTGTTATTGCTGTTTTTTTTTTTTTTTATTGTTATATCAGTCATGGTGGTTTTGCTTGCTGTTGTTTAATTTCTGACCTGCCAAGAAAGATTTTCAAAATATTAAAATTTCTGCTATTTTGTGACTAGCAGAGCTGCTCTGGAAGAGGAAATGGTAGCAAAAACTATATTACAATAATGCGATTGGTAAAAATATAAAATACTGCTTGTTAAGAAACAGTTTCTAAGGTTACCACTTGACCTTACAAAGACGGTATTAAAAATTTATTTTTCAACCTCAGATACTTAAGGACCATAAAAGTACTTATTTTTAGTATACATAATTTTTGCCAGACCATTCTGTATTGCTCTGTCATATGTCAAATTGACTCCCCCAAATAAGTTTATATTCTAGCTTGAATAGCTTTCTGTTGAAAAGTTAAAGCATGGCTTGAGAAATAAAAGTCAATTACTACTAAGAAGTTTCTTCTTTATCATTTACCTATGTAATAATTATTTAAATTTCTAGGTGTACTTCTAGGATGTTTTCAGGAGTAATTACAGTCTCTTGGTTTGTTACGTTGTGAGCAGTACTGTCTCTTATGGAAATGGCTTAAAGTTCTAGAGGCTGGGTGTGATGTCAATATTTCATAGATACCATATTTCCATATTTTACTGTAAAGTGATAATCTTTCTATGATTTGACTTCATACTATGGAAAAAGCTTACAGTACATCTATTGTGACAGTATTTTTCTTAAAGGAAGCAGTGAAGTTCTTACTATACTATAAGCTGGCTAAGGACAAATAACAATGATGGAAAATTCTGTAATAACTTTCCTAAGAATGAAATATGCAGTTTTTTTGTGATTCCTGCTCTATCAATATAGGCATTTATGCACTTCTCCCTTATAAATCTACTCAAGAATGCTTTTCTTGATTGGTGAACCAAATTGTTTTAGCTAGAACATTGCTTTGAATGCCACAACAGGTTTTTAAAGGTTTTTTTTCATTAGTTGCTTTTTAAGTTATTTAAACTATGGCAACTGTTGGGATTTTGTTGCTTCTACTTTGTCTATCTTGTCCAGTACATCTAATACAATATTTTTTATAATTTTTTTATTTTAATATGTTCCCTTTAGTTTCTTCTTTATCATTCTTGCACAGCCTAAAGTACTTGGTAGAGTTTCTTGGGTCTTTTTGTGTTTAGAGTTCTTCAGTTTCAGTTTCTATGAAATCAAGCATTATGTCACAGGTTGCATGGAACACCCCACATGATATTTGATCACTGTATTGTTTAAACAGTTACAAGCCAAGAACTATGAATATGAAATTGTGTCTTTTCCTAAGAACATGTATGCACTCAACACAAAGTATCTGGCTTCATGACACCATTTTACTCATTCTTACATTTTAAGTTGGAGCAAAAAGAGCTAGAGGAGGCACTAGATCCTCAAAGATATTTAGAAACCCTTTTTCTTTTTAAGTCACCTGCCTCCTGGATTGACCTTTGACCCTGAAATTCCTAGTCAAAGGATGTCCAGTGTCCAAAAACTAATTAAGGCCTGATGCAGAGTCTGGCTAACCTCCTAACAAATGCCTAATTTGCTTTAAACAGGCTGTCAACTTTTGGCTGTGAACATTAATTCAATAGAAAGAATCAACATGACTATTTACATTTATGTCTAGACAGAATGTGTTACTTTATTTCATATTAATGAGAACAGTTTCATGATTAATGTTACTGTGCTCTTTTCTTCGTGTACTGCCTGTCATTTTGTCACATTACTGTGTTCAGTAGAGCCAAGACCGACCCTGCATAATACACCATCTTTTGTTCTTTTCCATGTTTTCCCTTCAATTTCTGACAACTTCATGTATCTTTGGAGAGCACTTTTATTCTTAATAGTTGCGTCCTTCATGATTTAATACTTGCATTTGTGGATGATGGGGTTGGAAAGAGAGTCTGGTCCAATGACTCCATTCCAACAGCTTCAAAGTTATTTATGACTTTCCACAGAATATTCATTAGACTCCCCCTCAACCTCTCTTCATTTCTTTCTTTGTGAACACTATCCAAGATGGTGACCCTGTTGCCTTCCTTTCAGCAAAACAATCCAATTATCTTCATTAAATATACTTACATTTATTTAGGCTCGTATTTCTTTTCATAGTCTGAGGGCTATTTCTTCATGTTCTGCCAATAACTGCTTTATATACATATCTGCATTGTTTTCATTAGCTCTCCTTATGTATTTATGAAGTTACTAAGCTCTTTCAATAGTACTTTTTTCCTCTAGTGTATATTAATTAATTTTTCCTATTTATGCAGTATGCCTTCTAATTTTTATCACACTTAACTGTCCTTACTTTATAAAATATCTTTTTACTGCTCTGCATTCTTGCTATCACTACTCTGACTAAACAGATTAGCAGCATATTTAGAGTATTCTGTGTTTAGCTGCATCAATACATGAGAAATAATTACTCTGCTAGAGCTGTCTATACAGCCTGTCTACATACAATCTCTAGCATACAGCGCTGATCTTTTAATTCTATTCACATTTGGTATGTTGTATTTTATTCTGTATATCTTCTTCTGCAATGCTGTTCCCTAGTCAGTATTTTCTGTAGTTTATATTCGTCCCTTAGAGCACTTCCTCCTCAAGTATATTTTGATAAAGTGTCAGTCAAATGATTGTCATATTTCTCCAGTAATATTATATCTTTAGTCAACATGTTAACCAGTTTGTATCTTTGACTAGAAATGTTTTTCCTCCTAATTCTTGAAAAAATTATGATTTAATCTTACGCTTGCTTATCCATCTCCTTCTGATTTGACAGAGATTGGTTAAGAGACAATCTTGTGTTTCACTGCCTTTTTATTAATGCTGTGCTTTTTTTATGGTTTTGTCTCATTTTTGCAAATCAGGGAGATCCCTACTGAAGTTCAGGAATTGCTGCTTTTTATAGTTTTGTGAGATGTGTGTTTAGAGCTACAGTATATTATCATAAATGTAGCAATAGTTGTTAAATTCTGTGACTATGTTTTTGGTTACACAAACAGTTTTTAGGGTTGTAGTAAGATGTAGAGTACAAAGTGCAGATTTGAAAAAGTTTTTATCTCCTGTAATACATTTCAACACCTTCCTATTAATAGAAATGTTGAATGTAGAGGGGACAGGAAGTGATGCAGATGTTGACATCATGAAGTAGCCAGTCTAATTAAGGTGAGGGCGTCAGTTGAACATCACAAGCAGAGGTGTTCAAACAGTGGTAATTTTGTGGGCTGAATGTTTGAATAAAAGTGCCTGCTTCCACTCTCCTTTAACACTTGACATTGGATCAGTTACCTTCTATGTGCTCTTCAGCTGCGCTGTGAGTTTGGGCTGGAGTATATGTACGTCAGTGTTGCCACCTGTTTCACGTTACTCAATTTGTTCTTCAGCAGCTCTTCAGTTCAGTGTAAAAGAGCTCTTGAGTCTGTTCAAGAGTATCATTTGGACTCTCTTGCTAGTAATCAGTGACATATTTCAATTGTAAATACAGTAGAAACAGAGTTGTTTAACTTCTTATGGAGGAAATGGAAGTCCATCAACATAATGATAAAGCTATATAATTTCTGCAGCTATAACATCTTCACTGTGTGTTACTCATGGAGGGAAAGTGCTATACAAGTACACACATTCAGTTCTTGATCTTTTCCTCACCCTTACCTTAACAAATGTAAGAGTTTCTATAACAGTCATTTCAGTAGCTGGGAAGAGCCCAATATATCCCAGTTGAAATCAGGTAGATAATGAGCTAGTGCTTGAGGCATAAAATACTGAATATAGCATAAGATTACCCCAGTAACAGATCCATTGATTGTGAAGCAGCATGAGGTGGTATGTAGAGGGCCTAATTTCTGTACTTTTGTTATATTAGATTTTTTTCATTGGGCCATTAATTGGTCCAAATAGTTATGATATTGCACCATGAAGTATGAACTTGGACAAGAAACAGTATTTTCTGATTAAAAATAAAACATTGTTATCATATTGAATTATCAATATGTAATTGGTTTCTATCTGGCTATTTCAGTGATTTTTTTTTTTTTTTTTTTTTTTAGAATTTGAGAAGGGAACAGCCATCCTTTGATGGTTAAGTGATGTCTCGCTACTATACAACAGGGAAATCAAATATTAAAGTAGATCTCTCCCTGTCCGTAGTTTTGTAAGTGTAAGGAATGTAGATGCAGAATCCCCATATTCATGTTTCTCATGAAGTTTATGTCAAGGATTCAGTTATTCCTGTTATTTCCAACAGAATAATATCTGAAGGAGTATTTTTCTTGAGAATGTAATGAATTATACTACTTAATTTAATGTGACTTAGGTTACAGTAGGGCAATAAATCATATACATCCTTAGATTGGCTTTGAAGCGTTTTTATGGCCCAGATCATGGTGTAAATTGAAAAACTGACATACCATTTTAGAATAATGATAAAGCTGCAGCAAGGCTAGATATGGCCAAGGATAAAGAGGCAGACTCATTTTCTGAGCTAATTGCAGTTATGTCTCTCTCATGATTTTGACATTGCAGGAGTGAGGCCTCAGAAGGTGACTTCGGTGGTTCTGTTTTTCTTGGGACAGGGAAAGTGTAACCCTGGGGTCATGTTTCTTCTCAAGTTAGGTTTTATGATAAAAAAAGGAACTAGGGATGCAGTTTACCAGGAAGCCATGGGCAGTGGGTGAGAAATATTTTTGGTCTTGTTCTATGACTCTTTTTTCTTAATTGTTTTTGTGCCTTTGTTCAAGCGATTACTTTCTCACTCAGTCGTTCACTCACTTTCTTTCTCTTTCCTCTACCCCTTTGAGGTTTATCTAATGAGGTTTGGGTTATTATATGAGATTACAGAGAATCTGTAGATTCAGATAGTTTGATCAAGAGCAATCAAAGTTTTTGCTTTAAGAAACTTGTATCTGATCTTTTTTTCACTTTTGAAGAAGAGCCTTGCTCGCCTTTAATTCTGTAGCTAGCTGAACTAGCTGTGAAACAGTCAAATGTGTATTATGTAAGAATTCATTTATTTAGTTCTTTGTCTTTTTTTCAGCCTAAATAAACTTAAATCATTGAACATATCACCAAACATTATATATGAGATTATTGTGGAGCTAGGAGACATTTCAAAATACAAATAGTGTAAAAGATATTAATGATAATCATTATGTATAACAAGACGTCCATGTAAAGGTAGTGCTTGTACATTTTATTTGCCTCGGAGAAGAGTTTACATGCAGATGAGCAACACAGCAAACTTGCATGTGAAATATGTAAGTGGAGTTGCACTATATTCAAACTTAGAAGATATCAGTATGGTATGACTATTAATATCTAATTGAGCAGGCTAAATTACTTGACTAATCTCCCTAGGACCTCTTGAAAATATGTGAGATCGTGGCTTCCTCAGAAAATAGTTCTTGGGCAGAAGCTTAATTTAAGGCTCTGAATTGTCCTCTGGAGGAGTTTATTGCTCTCCTTTGAATAAGCCAGGAGCTTGGTTAATAGTTACTAATTATTTATCAGTATGCTAAAGTAGGTATCCAAAAAAGAAATCAGAATGTATATATTGACCTAGTTATGATAGTTTGCGAGATTCTGTAATTTAGTCTAAATGGCCCACTTTGGTCTCTTATTTCTATAGTTCCAGAATTCCTGTTGAGAAGCAGCAAAAAAAGGCCTAAAATTACACGTAACCAGGCTTTGTATCAAGAAATCACAAGAGTGCTTCATGCAGGTGTTGGGCTAAATGCATGGGGAGGACCAGAAGTAGACTGAAAAAGGTTGTTCAAAAGAGCTCATCAATCTACAAATTCCTGGGTGTTACTAAGATGCAGTCCTTTATAAAGGCTCATAGGTATTCCATCCCCCCTGAATTGTCTTTCAAAGGCAGTCTCTGCAAGAGGTAACAGCACAGTCATAAATATTACCTTCCTGAAGGTGTCATTCCTGAGACCCTATAAATAGCAACTGCCAAGTTACAGCTTGGAAGAACTCATCTTGGGAATTTTGCAGCTATTACCTACTAGCAGAGGCTATAGTGTTGGCGTGGGGATGTTGTTCATTTTGATTTAAAATTGCGTATTTCCATTAATATTGTCATAAAGTTTGAAATTAATGTCATAATTATAGGTAATTTTCTTCTTTATATTTTTGTATTTGATGAACACACACGCACACACACAAATAGGGAGATCACTCAGACTTCACCACCCAGCAAGCCTCTCAAATGAGTTCAAAGGTAAGGAAAGCCTTTGTGTGGTACTGAGCTTCCAAAAGTCTTGAGATTGAGCCAGTTTTTGGCCTTGTAGGACCTCCTAAAATGGATTGAATTTGAGCTAGCTCAGCCTTCTGCTTAGGCTCTTTCCTAAATTGGAGTAATTGCATTAGAACTGTGAGGAGATTTCTTATCCCTTCAGTTCTTCTATGTATCCACCTGTCTGCAAAAAAAAAATTAAAAAAAAGAAGGAAAAGTAAATGGAATAATAATACCATTTAATAATACCAAAAGTCTGCTTATTTTCTGAGGGCTTTTCTTTTTCTTTTTTGACTGGGGAAGGAAACATGAAACATGAAAATATGAAAGCATTTTAAATATCACCTAGGTGTTCTGACTGCCATGGGTATGTCTGTACTGCAGTCAAAATATGTGACAAGCAGATTAGTTAGGCATACCTGTTCTATCTTTAATTGAGCTGGCCTGGATCATCAGTGACATTGTGGTTGTACAGATTTCTATGTGCAATTATACTGTCTTTACTAGACCTTGAATATTAGTTTGTGTATGTTTACTGCTATTGCTGTTCAAATGATACCACAGTCATGTATCAGTGAAGTAATTAGATTAAACCTCTCTTGATGAATCATTCGTATGTTGATTTGATGTAGAAATTTCTAACAGATGTTTAATGTGTTAATGGCACGTCCTATTCATTCTCTGAAAAATGAGAAGCTTGTTGAATAACGTTTGTTTAGATTTGTGTAACACAACAGAGCAGATTCTCAAGCTAGCTCAGCCTGGTAGAACAGTATTTTCAGATGGCACAAGATAATTGCATACAGCTGCATGTTAGCAGCTAACACAGTACTCCACCTGGGTTTATATTACTCTGCTTCTCAGTGTAGGTAATTAAACAAAGCAGAAAAGATTAAATGAAATTTTTCTCTCTTATATCTATAGGCTAATATAAGTTCTTAATGTTCTGTTGAGTAAATGAGCTTAAATTTGAAGTATTGGGAGCAATGAAACAAAAAATTGTCAATAATGATGTACTTAGTGCTATCTTTCCTTGTTTTATGATGAGATGTTCTTGATGCAGATGGATCATTTTGATGTGATTATTTTAGAATGTCACAAGTAGTCAGCTATGTTTTGTAATACAAAAATCTTTATTTTCCTAATTAATCAAATATCACAAATTTCCTGTACTTAAATGATTATAATTTGAGTTAGTAAGCTCCAGTTCCCCACCCAAGATGCTTTAATTTACAGTCCTAACATGACCAATGCCAGTAAAATGTTCTAGTATATTATCTGGCAGTAAATAAAACCTGTCAAAAAGATCCATAAAAAAAAACACTGCTTAACTAAAGACATATGCCTCATAAATAGTATGTCATGACAACTAGCAGCCATAGTAACAAATCTGAAAGAAAAGACTAAAAAAAGTAGCGAACCAGAAGGAGCTAATGGGTTATTTTTACTAGAGATTTCCCATAGACTTTTCCTGTCACAATATTATTGCATTTGTGATAAAGCAAAAGGATTTGTGCTCCCGTTTTTGTAGCATGCTATAGAAATTTCATCAAAGATCAGCTGACATTAATTTTTATAAAGAGCAAGTGTCACCCTCTCACTAATCTTTATATATTAGAATTACTCCTCTTCTCCACATCTGACTTACTGTTTTTCAAAAAATATATGACACACTTATGCAAAAGGCACATTTTACTATTTATGAATCATTAGTTCAAATCATGAAACATAAACTTTTGGAAGAAACACATCCTAATAGTTTGGAAATGTCAGATTAATGGATTTCAGAGAAATCTGTATGTTTCACTTGAAGTGGCAAACTAAATTAACTGTCAAATCTCTCACTAGTAATGGTATTTGTATTTAATTATTTTTAGGAGTATGCTGGAAATACTTGTGATGGAGGAGCATATTTGACTTAATGCAGTATACAGTGGTAAAATGTAAAATTACAATAATAGCATACACGAACCATTTCACCCCCACCAGCACCCACCCCTACTCCCCTGGGGGTAAAAAAAAAAAGCCAAACACCAAAAAAATGCATCCTGTCTCCACAAAACAAGATACAAAGGTATTGTGAAGCACTACCACTAAAACTAAGCTGTTAGGGAGATTTTACAGCAAGGGTTAATTGGAGGCTTGGATGAAGACAGATTTGATGTTATGGGAAACTTGGAATATGAAGGCAAAAAAGTTTTTATACAAAAGAGGTGGAGACATAATATAGGGGATAGGGTATATATTGCAGTAGGAAATAGAATTAAAATAGCAATAAAATAGTGTAGTAAAGGAAAGCAATTTTGGAATTGTCATATTGAATTGATTCAAAATTAGAAATTCAGTTAGGTCAGGGAGGAGAAGAGAAAGCAAGAGACATGGTTTACAACTTTAGCGGTTGCAGGAAAAGGACGGGATTACAGCACTGGTGATTTCAAAGAATTTTGTGCTTTACTTTTCATTTTTATGTTTCTGTCAGCTTTACAGTTAACAGGTAAATTAAATAAGTCTTCCTTGTGCTGTTTGATGCAAATAAAGAGGAATGAAAGTTGTAATGTAAATGTGCAAGCATTTCATTGGTACTTAAAGGTCTGGTTTATAAAAAGTTCAGTACTTCTCCAATTTATTTGCATTTACGCCCTGGGCGGCAGAACAGCTATTGTCAAGTATTGTCTTCCAGCATTAACATTTGAAAAAACCCCAACATGACATTTAAGTTAAATGCGAGGATTCACTAATCTTAATACATTCATACTTTTCTTTTGTTTCATTTGTAATTTTACTCTATACAAAGAATTCAGTGCTCCTATTACTGTTGGTGAATTGAAAGTGTTATTATCGCATCAACCTTGCAGAAGAAGCTGGTATGGGAAATGGTGGCAGGAGCATAACATCACAGCCCTCCTGATGTGAGAGATGCAGAAGTCGTGCTATTTGCTCGTTATGTGTCTTTTCCTTCAAGATCAGAGATACTGAATAAAACCAGAAATGATAAGGTTGCATTGACTACATTTATCATATTTTGAGGAGAGCAATGTGTCACAATTCAAAAAGCAACAGAGACATCTTCTTGGAATTTTTAAATAAGAAATTCTCCTTTTGGGATGAGGACCATTATTTCTGTTAATTCAGAGGAAAGGCAAAGTGACCCAGTAGCCTCATAGATCATTCTGGATGCTTTTTAAATATGCCAGCTTCAAAAGCACTGTGTCATGCTTTTGGTAGATAAGGTGGTATTGAATATGGTTTCAATATTTTTGCATAATTACATAGGAAAGGTATTGATGAGAAATGTATATGGAGAGAAAAGACCTGTTTGGGTCATGTGAACACTAGAAAGAGAATCATCTCAGCACTCAAGGAGGCTGGTCCTGTGTGTCATTTGGGAAAAAAACTCCCAAGTAGACAGGAATTTGGAAGGCTGTTAGTGTATTTCTATTGCAATTCTTCATCGATAATAAAATATATGGAAAAAATATCTGGTAAAATATTGCCAAGTATTACTTTGTGGTCTTAGTAGATCTCATACTGCTAAGAATTTTCTGTTGTTATGGTCAGAATATGGAAATTTGTCCTATTCAAAACACTACTGCCTGTAGATCAGATGGAAATGTTCATTATGCTCTATAAACAGTGTCTCTTTTGGGGTGGGACTGAGATTAATTATCTTCATTTTGACTAATGCTAAGGCTTGGATGTGTCTAATGTCACGTCTCCTGTGTGCTTATTGGCACTCTCAACTAATGTGGATGGAAGCAGCCTTGCACATTTCTCCATGCCAGTATTGGAAATCTAAATAAAAATATGCTCTCAGCAAGCAGTGCCACAAAGGTCAATGTGAGGAAGAATATTCTGCCTGCAATTTGAGCAGTATGAATGTTAGCCAAAGAAACCAGCTGTGGAAAACAAAAGAAAATATAAGCAGGTACTAAAAAAATACAAAATCATATTTAGAAACTTCAAACCGCAGAATAGAGCCCTAAAAAGGGATTTATGATGTATCACATTTAATTCTGATTTGCAGTCTGTTATTATGATATAATCTGTGGTTCTCTTTGGGGAACAGCAAACAGCATCTGGTAGCTCTTTGGATTCCCTCCAAACTACTTTGAAATAGATGTGAATATAGTAAAGTAGTGTGAAGGATAGGCAGCTGGTGAGTGTATAGGAATGAAGAGAAATTCCTGATTTTCAGGGTATTCTATTCTTTATATTCTGGCAAAGTTTATTGTTATGAATGCTGAGGTTAAAATAAAACTTAAATAAGCTTCTTCTGTAAGGAGCTTTGCAGTGTGAACACGTTCACAGCCACCACTGAAGGTTTCTATGCACAACATAGAAATGTGGAGGCTAGCTGAGCTTACCAGTCAGTCTTGAGCACTGCTTTACAGTGGCTGAAACCACTCTGAGGCTGTATCAGCTTTAGGTTCACTGTCTTTTTGAAGCATCATGTCATGCCACAGCATCACAGCCAGAGAAGTCTGGGGTGAGGCAGCGTAATTGGGAAAGTCCACCGCAGCTGGCTGACTTCTGCAGCTCCAGCAGTCTTTAAAGCCAAGTGCTCAAGCTCTACTGACAGAAAATCCACATAACATTTTGCAGATTGATGTGAGCAGACTCTGCTGATAGTGAGGCAGATGCAAATGAGTTTGCTCCGGAGAGTAACTGGAAATGATTTTGTTGTGTTTCCACACTGCGGAATGCAAACTGATGTATGCCTTTTTTTAGGTTTGGCTTTGGTGGGTGGCCATCCGCTAAGTTTACATCAACAAATAGTATTGATAGCACAGTGTTTGTTGTTGAGGACCAAATGTCTTTTTTATGTGTGCTCCGGAGGGTTTCACTCTGGACTAGCCCTAGACTGGTCCTACAAGACTGCATGCTCGCTAGCTGTTGTTAGCTGGTATATCTGGAAAAGCTCAGTTCTGTGAGCCTGGGCAGTTAGTCTGCCCTGTCTGTCCACAAAAGTCTCTATAGATGTAGCCTACAAGCCCAAGCAGAGGAATACTATTATGTAGTATATACAAATACCACATTTTTCTTCCTTTCCTCCCTTGGTATTTTAATTAAATGTAATCACTTTCTTTGGAAAACTATACTAAGATTTAATTAACCTCACTGTTACGAAATGCCTTTCAGCATCGTTTCCAATTTCTTGCATTTGTTTCATGCTTCTTAATTATTTCTTATAAATCCATACAAATTCTCTGCTTTCCTTAAGATTACTATGCTTAAATCTACATGAAAGATTTATTTCCTGCACCATATGTGATTATTTTCCATTTAGTTATGTACTTTAAAAATATGAATGATAAATAAGTGATAAACAAGTGTATAAGAAAAGTAATTATATAGGATATCAAGATATATAAAATAAAGACTGATTTCCACCCCACACACTTTCACACACAGTTTCTTATATTTTCCCTTGCAGGAAATCTCATCTCATGCTTACAGGATTTTTCTTTTCTTCTAATATTTTATTAATAGTTGCCTCACATAATGATCCTAATTGTTGTTTTCTTATCTAACTCAGTCTGCTGATCTCTGCATATACTGATGCCTGCTAAGTGACTTGATGTCAGAGAATGTCCAGTATTGGGAGTATGGGTTTTTTTAATGAAATTCCTACATCTCCTGATTTGGTTTTATGTTTAGAACTTCAAACCTGTATGATTAGAACATATGTACAGTATAACGTGAATCTAGTATTCATATAAAATCCACGGTGAGAAGGGTGTGTAGGAATTTTCAGGCCTTTTAGCAATGTCTCTTTTCTTCAAAAATCACATTGTGAACATGAAAAGAACAGTTAAGCTGTTTATTGTCACATATATCTGTGAAAATGCTTATAGAAAATCTTATATTACATAAGTATGTGGCAGTGAAGATATGCAATCCTGAAGAGGCAGTTGTTTAGTTGCTTGAATTATAACAGAATTTATAGTGCTCAAGGCTGGGTGGGCCATAACCTTGGGTGGCATGGTTTAGTGGGAGGTGTCCCTGCCCAGAGAAGGGGGGTTGGAACTAGACGATCTTGAGGTCCTTTCCAACCCTATCTATTCTATGATTCTATGATTCTATACTGAAGGCCAGCAAGAAAGAAATTTATTCTTAATGCTTTTGTCAGTCAACTGTCTCACAAATTTATAAGGAACTTCCCCATCAGTAGAATTGTTTGATTTTTTTTTTTAAGGATTTGGAGTTCCAAACATGACATCCAAACTGAAGGTTTCATGAAGTTGGGCTTTACTTGTACTATGAGTAATATCAAAATAATTTACATGACAGAACACTTTTTAATAACCTCATCAGGCTCTTAAGGTGTTCTTAAACTAGAAAAGTTTTTCTATGTTTAGTGTACAATTTGCTTGCTCAGAAATGAATTATTTTTTCTCTCTATCTTTTATTCCAGGGCAATTAATCTTGTAATGGTAGGGTCAAATCATTGAGAATAGCAGCCTCTTAGCCTTTGTGATTTGGAGTGTACTGAACAAGACAGTTGATTAATTATTTCTAAAAATAAAGGTGCACACTGTAATTGAGAATGTTTGTCTATGTTTCTTTATAATACAAAGTCTGCTTTAAAGCAATTTGACAACACAGATCCACATTTGAAACAATGGGATTTTTGTCAGGGCCTGAATGTGTAACAGCATGCATGCAGCACTTCTCTTACAGAGGAAAAGAGACTAAGCTTTTGAGAAGAGCAATCATTAACATGGTCAAAAGTTTATCTTTCCAAAATTAGATGAGTGCTATTCGTTGTCTCTTCTTAGGGAGGCTGTACGTGAAAATGACTAAATCTCGTCTTGCAGATGCCTGAGTGCTCTTGTAGGAACAAGGTTTTAGTTACATTATTATTCTTAAAACCCACCCACCCATATGAGACTAAAATGTAGATCACTTTAATGCAGTGGAAATCTAGTTGTTTGTAAAAATCTATGAAGAATATAATGGAGGTTGTTAGTCATGCAATTCTATTGCATCTGTGTGCAGAGCATTGGCAGTAAGCATTGGAAGTTGCTGAATCAGTACCTTTGCAGTTTGCCTACTAAATCAAGCAGAAATTGTCCTGAGCTTTGTCAGAACATCTTAATTTCTTCTGAGTTCCTTTTCTTCTTTAAAATGTGTTGGTTTGGCATTGAGTTGGGTTGGGATTTTTTTTTTTTTGTTTTGTTTTGTTTTCAGCTTGTTTTTTTTTTCTGTTTGTTTTGTTTTGTAGTTGTTGTTTCCTCCCTGTAAAAACCTACTTATGGTGTTCTACTATGTTAGGAATTATACAGCACCAAGTTGAATTGGAAGCCAGTAAATCTTACCTGTGACAAAAGTGGTTACTTATACTTTGTCAAATTGTATTTATGTTTATGGTATGCCAGCAGTATAAGACATGATAGACTCAGCTGATTATTTTATTCCTTTCTTTAAAGAATCTATTTGTCTGAATGATGTCACAGGAACATTTCTGGCTCTTAGCAATCTTTACCAAATTTTGAAGTGTTATCTTTGTTTTAGCAATGGAAAATGGGTCTAATCTTGTTTCTTTTAAAGTTATTAGCAGCATTTTAATTCAGGTTAGCTGAAGGAACTCAAGTAATTTAAACAGATTAGTTGATGACATTATTATTAAACTCTCCAAATTCATTATTACAAGTATTGTTTGTCTGTAAATCTCAAAAGTGTTTAAAAGACAAATTTGCAGAGGGATGCCAGTGCCTAAATGTCCCTGCAGGCATCTAAATCAAGCATTTAAATGTCAATGTATTCATACCTCACCTGACAAGTACTGAGAAGAAAACTCCTTTGGATTTTTAGTTTCAAATTCCATAGCCATATAAGATGATAATTTGCTGCTTCTCAGTATTTGCATGGCTTGCAAAATATGACCAGAGAGATGAGATGCAAGGAACCTGTGTGTCAATGACCTTTTTTTTCTGAAAACAATGTATATGTAACATAGATACTTATGTCCCCTATTCCTTGGTGATATGCAGAAGATGTCCTTAAGGAGCTTACAAGACAAGAGCTGCCAGAAAAGATAGTGTAAGATGGTTTTGCTTAAAAATATTTTGCTGTAATATTAGAGAGACCAGAGTCTCTCTAATATTTCACTCTAACATTCAGGCTTTCACACTGATCAGTTGGCTGGTCCTTTTGGAGACTTTCATGATGGAGCTGTTCTATTTAGAAGTACTAAAATATCTTTTAAGCCAGAGAGAACTCTGTAGCCTAGTGATTAGGGAAACCCTTTGGGATTGGAAATCAGGCTTTCTTATTCCACAACAACGAATAAGTCAGTATTCTAAATTAAGCAGTCATTAGATCAGGGACTTGAACTCTGTGCTCCCTCCTCCCAAGTGAACGCCCTAATCATGGAGCTGTGACAATTCCTATGTGCTTGCTGTGATCCAGAAGGTATCGCAGGGTCCTTTGCGGTGCCAGAGATGCCCAGTACAAGAGTACAAGGACTAACACAGAGTCTGTTACCGCAGCTAACTCTGGGGGTCCCCTGAAAGGGGAAAACAAGTATTAAGATGCGGTGTAGTTGAATGGGTTTTGAGCCTGCACTTTCTCTAATCTCGCCTGTAACCAGTGAGTGACCAGGTAAAACAGTAACTTTCAAACATGTTTCGAAAGAGTCCACACTGCTTAGTTTTCAGAAGGGAGCTCACAACTGTGTTTCAGAAAGTTTCAGTTACAAAATGCCAGGAGGCCCTGGAAGGAAAAGGACTCAGCTTTGTCACCCACCTTTTGTAGCGACTAGCATAGATGCCCTGCGCTCAGTGAGCTGATTGCAGCAAACTCCTTTCCTAAACACCTGGCTCTCCTTACACATCATGAAAAGGTCAAGTTCAGGTATATATACATAAATTTGTAGACGTGTCTGAAAATAGAGGTGCATTTTGCAGTAGGTTTGCTTAAACAGAAATTATACATTATTTTAAATAAGTGATGAAATGATAATCGCAAGTGATTTGTACGGTATGAGTGTGTGCTGCTTTGTAAAAATAATTGCAGTTCTTGTGCAAATACTTTTAAATGTCTAATTGATTTTTAGTATTTTTGACAGGAGGTCTTTTGTGAGCTGTAACAATTAGTATTGCAAAAGAGCAATTATATAGTAGAATTTTGCACTCATTTTTCGTAAGTGGAACTGTTGAAATGTCAATTAAGTTTGTTCAATATTTCTTTATATAATTTTCAGGTTTAAGTGGGTTTATGACACTACTGAGCATAAGGCATAATGGTTGGAATTCCTAATGTGAGATATCACATTTTATATCATATCAAGTTAATAGTTGGAAGAAGATTTTCATGCAAAATGTGTATTTCAGAAACCTTAAGTAAGGAAAACAGTGTTTTGCTTATTTATACCTGTTATTTTACTTTCAATGGTCTTATTGTCCTATTGAGAAGAGGGAAAGTGAAATTACATGGAGAAGGGCATTGAATCAGAACCATGCTTATTGTCTGCTTCATAGGCCCAAATTTGGGCAAGTTTTAAGACTATTAAAAATACCACTTTTTGCATTACCAACAACGTTTCACTTTTTTGTAGATAACTAGATCTTCAAAGATCTGTCACTTGGCATCATTAACCTCTGTTCCATGGAGCATCAGGGCAGAATCCTGAGGGCTAGGAAGTGGGACAGGTGGAGAAAAATGACATGATGTGTGCTCAAGGAAGCTTACAGTTGAATACGTGGCACACAAAATCTGTATTATAAGTGACATGGGAAAAAGAATGGAGAAAATAGAATCCGATCACATTGGGAGGTGGATATGGGAGAAAGAATTTAGGACTGGATTTACAAAGGAAAGGCACCAGAACAAAGAGAATCTAGGAGTGAGAAGAGAATCTGCAAAATTTTGGTCTGATGATGGTTACACTAGGATAAGCATGGTATTTTAGAAACAAGGCAGTGAAAGCAGGATGAGATACAGATAAGCAGAGAGGCAGATGATTTTGTGAAGTCTTCATCTATTGCTGAAGATTGGATTTAGGAGTTATTTTAAATTATTTCCCTTTTCTCCATGTTACAAGATCTGATTCAAAATTAGTTATTAAGGACCAAAAATCATTTACATTCCAAACAGTATTAAAGAACACGTTTAAAGTCCCAGAATAAAGCTGCCTCCTAAGCAGGGCAACAGTAGACATGGAAAGGAAAAGATGGAAGTGATATTATTTTAACTTGATGAAATTTATCATCAGTCCCACTGGTCCTGCCCTTGTCTCTGCAGCAGTTAGGAGCCATTAATACTAGGTATATATCCAAAAGTGTGGATGGTACCTTGTTGTTTCATGGCTTATTTGATTGCAGGTGAGCCTGTAAATTTATTTGTAAGACAGAGAGAGAGCTACAAGTTCTAGCTCTTTCAGCATGAATTTTAATTTGGTAGAGATAAGATATCTATTTTTCTCATTTGATTTAGGAGTAGAGATGCGCTCTTGAAATTGATTATTTGGAATTTTAATGCTATGGGACTCTCAAAATAGTTTCAAATGTGAAATAACATCTGCCTGTATTTATGATTACCCAGAGGAAGCAACTGTCTCTTTTTCTTGTGTAGTTTCAGGGGTAAATTCTAGCAAAATTCAGTGCCCATCAATAAATATTTATTGTCTCTAAATGTACTGAGGGCATTGAGAACATCATATCTAATCTGCAGATTTCATACTTAACAAACATGGTTCCTTAAGATTTCCTCAAAATACCAAATTAAGACAGTAGATCTTCTTAATTTCTTCTTCATTTGGGATTGCTCATTCCCTTGAGTTTTACCTGATAAGACTGTAAGCAGTGCCTTGGTAAATCCACACTGCCATCACCTGGGAGCAAAACTGTATGTTTTGTTGCTATGAAGATATGTGTGGGACTTGGTGCACTTTCTCTCTTCTCACCCCTCAAACTTAATTGATTAAGTTGTTTTAATTTATTGTGTGTCTGAAGCCATACTTTATAAGGTTTTTACACTTCAAATGTTACAGTTTCTGAACTCGTAGAACTTTATTTTATTAAAAGAAGGTGCTTAATATATTTCTTAAAAATCTAGTTGCTAGTAAGTAGTCTTTAACCATGATAGATAATTAGCATCATTAACTTGCTTCAGTAGCCTAAATAATATGTTTCCTGTCTAGACATCACAATCATTTAGGTTGCCTTCCTCAAGTGTTTACTGTATGATCTTGTTTCTTATTTGAGAGAAGTTGAGAATGCTTCCTTTTCTGAAGAAGAGGTAAAAATTGCTTCTTTCCATTGTTTCTGACAGTTTTCTGTAACTCTTTGGAAGACACTAATTTTGCATAGGTTGAAAATTAGGCCAAAATTGTTGCATTGCAATGTAAGGCCTATTGTAAACATAAATTATGCTAAAATGGTTGTTTTCAATTACTTCATTAATCATTAGGCAATGTAATGATATTGCTTTAGCTTGCAGTAGACAGTTTAAGACAGATTTTCTTGAATTTTTTGTCCCTGTTCCAGTGCAGTCTGGATCAGTCCATGGCAGATTGTAGGGCTGTGTTTCCACCCCTGGGGCAGTTGGTTCCAAGTCTACTGGACGCCCCTCCAAGTAAAAGCAAACTGTGGCCTACACTCTGCTGCCAAAGGGATTGAGAAAAATGCATTGACAATATCATTCATGGCATTCCACTTTGCTGCCTTTGACTTCAGTTCATACTGTCCATTAGACTTTCACACAGGCCATATGGGGCTATTAAAGGGTGAGCAGGTCCTACTGATCACTCCTTGACTCTCCAGTCTACGGATCAGCTTATGGATGGGAATCAGTGAATCTCGGTCGATGTGTTTCTGATGCCAGTGCACTGTGGTGGTGGTGATTGGCGCCTGTTGTTCTTTGACCTTCAGCAACCCCACAACAGAAGGATGCTCTGAGAGATCAGACACGGTGGACAGCTGCTTAATTTCCTCTGTCTCTAAAGCAGCAAAAGTCCATTGGTACCCTTTTGGATCTTTGAAGTACCCTCTCCTGAGGTTGTCTATGCCAAGGATGCATGGAGCCTCTGGACGAGTCACAATGGGGTGCTTTTTCTGTTTTCTCTCAGTCAGGCTGATTTCAGCCTCCAGTACAGTCAACTCTTGGGATCCTCCTGTCACTCCGGAAATATATATGGGTTCCATCAAAAGCCATTCAAAACCTTCAGAACTCTCAAGTGATGCTGTAAACAGTCTTGTGGGAGGACTGGGAGTGTAAGGGAATTTCTCCTTCACAGGTTGACCACCCAAGGAGGGGAAAAAAGATGTATATTTGCTAAACACTTCTATTATATACCTCCCAAAGTATAGAGGTGGTGACCACACTAGGAATGCAAGCCAGATCAGTTTCATAATCAATGATTCTGTTGTATCACAAGTCATTACCATAAAGTACAATGAGATAAGCACCATCGCCCAAGCCCCCCATCTGATAAATACTAAGACAGCAAATACTGGCTGCAGTAAGTGCTGAAACTGTGAGATCGAAGACAACAACTTTGAGAACCAATAACTCAGCATTGTGGCGAAGGACTATTAATTACTTCTTTGGCTAACTAGTATGCAGGAATCTTTGCAACATGCTAGTTGCAAGTATCTTACCCAGGTGAACTTCCCTAACATTGCAGTTCAGTGCACAAAAATGCCTATAAAGGGGACACTGAAGCTAAATCAATTTCAGATAATTTTAATTATTTGACTATTGCTCTAATACTGAATTTGAAGAAAAGGCTAAATTAAGTGAAGTGTAATACTTTATCCATCTTCAAGTAATTCTGGTTGTACGCCTACTCATGGTTTTCTATTGAATTAAAAATAAAGGAAAAGCCTGTGAAAGTAGTTTTGATGGTATTTCTTTTTTATATATAATTTTAAATGAATTCTTTGTATCAGTGATAACTAAAAGTACATAATTAAGTAGCTATTATATTTTTAGACATAAACTCCACACTTAAATAAGCCCATATGTTCAGGTATTCCTCTCTTAATCAATATTAGAAATGAGGGGAGGAGGGGAGGAGAGGTTGGAGAATGAAAAGCAAGATGGGTTTTGTAGTAATGGAAACAAGGTGAAGATAAATAATAGCAAGATGAGTATTGAGAGATGCAGATGATGCTGTGGAAGATCAGGCTGTGGGAATCAGAGAAGCAGCTCTGACATAAATTTCTCTGTATATTACTTTTGTGTATACACAAACACAGCTGCAACACAGATTTTTTTTTTATGTGTAACCTCCAAGCTGTAAATATGAAAAAAGGGTAAGGTGAAAAGTAAATCTGAAAGATAAGATTTAGCTTTCATCTAGCAGTGTATAGCTTTTCCTTGATATGCTAATGTAATTGTCTAATTTAAAATGAACACTAGAATTAAACAGTAAAATGTGTGTCAAAATTATGAGGACCACTTCTGCTCATAAGTTATCAGAGCTGGTGTGAACACAGTTCACCTACCAAGTGCCTCATGTCTTTTTTTTTTTGCTTTCATCATGACTATTTCTGATCAGCCTTTTAAGCTGACACCTTTGTGGAGTCACATGTTTGCCAGATATTGCAAGCAGAGGCATTTCACAAGTGAATTACTTTGTCACTGGAATCAGTGCTACTATTCTCTTAATATTTGTATTTTTACCTTTTATCTTCATAGCTCAGAACTACTTGCATCCTTGAGCTACTTGCATTCTTGAAAGCCTCTATGTTACTAAAGCAAAGCAGATCACATAAACTTAGCAATGCAATATTATACTAAGAAGCACTTTATGATTTTGGAGGGCTTTTTTGTATTGAATTAGCAATGCTGAATAGAAACTGCCGCTCTAATTCTTACAGGTGCTTTGGACTGTCGTTTTCTACATATGTTGTCTTTCAAGCACCTTGAAATTCAGCTCTTTGAATGTC
Organism: Forpus xanthops; assembly: GCA_032466535.1. NCBI lineage: Eukaryota > Metazoa > Chordata > Aves > Psittaciformes > Psittacidae > Forpus > Forpus xanthops. Next base: position 28,760 of record JASSUY010031578.1, on the reverse strand, counting down.
AGGCTTTATCATTGCAGCAGGCTCATCTTACTGCACCTCAGTCTTTGTAACCACTTTGTTGAGGTATCTTCTGGCTTTCTTGGTCTTGTTTTGCTCCTGGTAGTCCTTTCAGACTCAATTCTGCAAAGAAATACACCATTTAAGAGAAAAAAAAAATAAAATAGATGTGTCCTTCTTGTTGGTCTGCTACTGAAATTTATTCAGTTCCCTATCATGAGCTCCTGAGTAAATGGACATTGAGTTAATGGCCATCCTGGTAGAGAAATATATTATTTCAGGACTGAAGAGCTGTTAAGTGCTGAAAGTTCTTGACTCTTCTGTTGCAGTTTCCCAGACAGAGAATGTCTGCTGCCAAGTTTCTGATAGAAGACGGGTACTGTAATTTGCAGGGAGGGCTTTGATCATAAATAGCGCTGATGTATCAAAATCAAATTCATAACCTGAGACAAGGTATCTTGGAAACTCCCATTAAAATCCCGCTGCTTTCTTTGAAAATAGGAAATGAAGATCCTGGAACTCGGTTAAATTATTGCCATTGGTGAAGTAGTTCCTGTCATATTTTATGGTTTTAATTTTTTATTTTACGATTGCTATAGTGCCCGTGAGTTCCAGTCTTGAAGCATATTTTTCTGTCATAGGCAGAATAAGGCTCCAAGAGCTTTCTTTACCTTCTGTTCTATCATCTTCACTAAAAATGCTAAAACCTTTGTAACATTAATGTTGTCCTATAATGTTCTTCGTATTGCCTACTGTGATGAAATTTTTGTACCAATTCTCAGATGTTTATCAAAGCATTAATTACTGATTTTAAGTCATTTAATATTGCTGCAGAAAAAGTAATATAATGTAACACACTTTATTGCTTGTAAGACCCTGCAAGTAATATTCTTAATAAAACTTGGTAATTATAATTATTATCATTGCAGTAAGCAAGCAGGGCTCTAATTATAATCCAAAAGCTATAATGTGTTATAAAAAGCTGACGTTGTAGCACAGAAAATTTTTAGAGTTGAGCCTTACTTTGAAGGATCTAAATAATTGAGATCGGTAGTTTCCATGGCAGGTCTGCAATTAAGGAAATGTTTGAAACCTGAGCTCCATAGAAAACCCAGTCCAATATCCATTTTCAGTGGATTTATGGTATCACTGTTTCAAGTTTTATTCAGTATATAATCCTTTAAAATTATTCAGTTTATTTTTTCCTCTCAATTTGATATACTGAACCTTCTTGTATGCTAATGCTAATAAGAATTAAGTATAAGAGTTTAAACCAGTGTTTTATCCACTATCTTGAAGAGGGCTGGAAAAACTAGTGAAGATAACTAATGAAAAAATTTATAATAAACTTCTAGTACTAATACAAAGCAATTATTTCCTGTTACAGAAGTCTTGAAGTATTTGAGTTGGCAGTTCTCATTTTTTTTCTTTCCAGCAGAAGTAACTTTCAAACTAATATGAATTCTCAATATAAAATTTCAGATAGAAATGTGAAAAAAATCCTGATTATCATAAAAACACCTTGAGACTAAACAACTGAAATTTTTAAATCAAAAGGTTCTGAGGTGCAAAATGTAGAGCTTCCACAATATTTATAGAAAGGCATCATTATTTTCATTACATAAAATCTGCATTAGATAGAAAGCTGTGGGTCATTCGGGACTGTGACAGTTGAAGACAAAAGTATTTTCACATGAGAGTATAGTGATGCTATCAGAGAAAGAAAACAAGCATCTGCAGAATTCTGATAAAGAAAACGGCATATCTTGATTATAAGCCTGTGGAAAAAGCTTGTCTAATCTATCTCAACAGTCACTAAAGCAGCTGAACTTATTATTGAAAGGTTGACCTATCTGCCATGTAGACTTCAGTCCTGTGTGTTGCACATATGCTTCAGCCTCAACATCACTGAGGTTTTGGTACAGTGATTATGACTGAAAGACCAAAAAAGCTCAAGTGTGATTTATCTCCTGTGAAATTCTGCAGTTACCTGTAAATTGCAGTTTTTAAAAAATAGATACACTGTTCTGACACTAATAGACTCATTCGCTATTTAACCTGCAGCTCTTATTACAACTGCTAATGCGTGTTATTAATACTAATGTATGTGCAAATAATAATATAAATATTACGGTCTATGAAGCCTGTAAGTTTTTGATTTAAAATACACTAGAGGTTGTTTCATTCAGGTCAAAGTCTGTCAGCCAGACATTATTGTCTTCTATTGTTATTGATCTTATTATTTATGTTATTAGATATAAGCCCATGGGAATTTACTCAAACTTGGATAGGCTCAGGACACCCAAGCCACATCTGGGGATCATATGAATTAAATTAAAACATTCTGAATGCCAAGTAGAATCCCCTTGACTATATATAGTTCAGTTTTGGTGTTTTTTTTTCAGATTTCAACATAAGCAGTATGACTGCAGGTCATCAGAACAGGGCTTAACAAAATTATTTCTGAAAGGTAAAAATGGTTAATTTTCATGCCTCTGATTTCAAGTGATTTTATTTTATGATATATCCCCCCACACCCCCCCAAGCAATCTGGAATTTCTTTTGTGTTGTTTTAGATGATGAACAGGGAGGGGAAAAGAAATATTGACACATTTGATCACCCTGTGTGCATGCACAGTCATCTGTATTTTCACACCATGTAAATTGGAATATTCCTAATGATGATGTCAGGAGTAGGGATAACAGTTTCTATGTCAATGACTGAAAAATCTCAATTAGAAGTAACATTTCCCTAAGTTCTCTCCTCTCTGTACTCTCAGCATGTGTAGGGCATATTCTTTTCTTTTTTTCCCTTGCTTTCTAGCACTTGGACTCCAGTCTGAAACCTGATGTGCTCATTACTCTTGTCACTGTGTTGCAGGTGTGAATAATGCTTGTGAGCAGGTGGAGGGTTGCTGAAGGTGTCCCCTTTCTCTCCCACAGTTAGTTGCTAGATGCTGGTGTGGCTGAGAACTAGATAGTTCTGAGCCCTTAGTGTGTCCAATGAATTGCATTCTGCTGCATGAGTATTCTTAATTTTCCCACAGTTGTAATAACCACTTGCTATGCTTTATTTAGACAATCAAATGAAACTTAAAAATCTAGGACATAATGAGGACATATAATATTTAATCTGTATATTTAATCAGAAGCACTTATACGGAAATTAAACACGGACATGTAGTGCAAACGGGTAATGCAATTTATATGGATTATAGTTTAGTATGTTTTAATATATTTTAATGTTTAATATATTTTCAATAGTTTAATATGGATTATGAATGCTTGCTGTCACAGAAATGCACATACTTATCAGTATTCATACTTTGTTATCTTAAAAGGGTCATGTGATTGCCACAATGTGTAAGATTTTTAACAACACAATATAGCTTTTGTGCTTTAGTTCAAAACACAATGGCTGGTTGTCTATTTTAGGAGAACTAGAATGTGTATTTTACAGTTCCATAAACTTCGATCATGTGTTTGCTTACAATTTAATACACACTTCTGTAACAAAATCTAATGAGATTCAATGGGCTACTTGAGAAAAAGTAGCATCATAAAGTCAGGCATAACTTGAAAAATATTTATTATATGCTATATATATATATTACATATGTGTATTCGATAGCTGTAATATAAATGCACAACAATTTGTTACATTAGGGTAATTTAGGTCTGTTAATTAGCAAGTCTGTTAATTAGTAATTAGTAAAACTTTTAAAAATACCAAATGTTTTAAGAAAAGCATACATTAGTCATGTCAAATAAAGCTTTTGACCCTAACCATCATGCTTCAGTGCACATCCTCTGAAGTCTGCTTTTTGTCTTTACATACTGCCAAATCGTGTGCAAGTTAGAGCTCAAGTTTAGTTGTCGTAACACCTGCACAGGGAATTTGTGCTGCTGTAAGCTCAGTAGCATTCAAGACAATTTGAAGGAAGAGCAGGTGGAGAGGACGAGATCTGCTAAGTAGGGTTTGCACAGCCCAAAGTGGGCTAAAGCATCTAAGCTGTTTACTCAGCTCCTGTTTAAAAGCTGCAAACCTACTTCCATATTCCTTACTCACTTGCTTGGCACATCCAGAAATTAAATTTAACTCTTCTGACTAGTTTAATTAAAACAGAAAGAGTGGATTTTACATTGTGATTTGAGGTAGTGTTGCTCAATTCTAACTAAAAAAAGCTTACATCATCAAGCCCTGACTTGAGGAAGGGCAAAACTGATAAAAACCAAACTTTGACCAGACCTCCAGAGAGTATGTGAGTGAAGCAGTAACAGTATCTGGCAATTTGAAATTCATCATTAAAACATGTCCATATATGCTATTGCGTGGCCTACAACTGTATGATCACAGGGCTGTTGGTCTGAAATGTTCTCAGATTCTAAGCCTAACGAGAGAAGCATTAGTTGTTTCTGCTCTGGGCTCCTGGTCCCTCTTGTAGTCTTAGCACTGTGGTCTAACGTCCCTCCTTTGAACTGGCTGACTGCAGCATTTCAACTCAAAAGTCAGTGTCTTAAGTCTCCCAGTTTTCTATCCCATGCTCACTTGTGTATACCTTCCCTCAGCAGCTGATGATACTCAGGCATCATCCTCAATCCACTTGTAGATACACCCTATAACAAACAGAGTAGGCACAGCACGGGAGCTTTATAGCTATAGTCAATTTTAAGAGCACTTGGAGAAAGGTATTTTAAAAAATACCCTTACAGTTCAAGCTGAGCGTTTGGACTGGGCAGAGAGGGCACTTTGCCCTTTATTTTCCAGTATATGATACCAATACAGGACATATGGTGTCAGTAAAACAATCCTCTTCCTTTAAAAGGAATCTTTTATTTCCACAAGTTGAGCTGGGTAATTCAACTTTCTTTCCTTAGTCCTACTCATCCCATCTGTGCAAAGAAAATGTACTGCTCCAGGGAACAGATGGAGTCAGTGTCTGTACTTGTGTTGTGCTGTGGGCTCCCCATTCTGGATTAGTCATGTTTTGCCAGTAGAGTACTTTCTGCAGTACAGTATAGCTAGTGCTATTTTGTGAATTTACTAGGTACTCTGCACGAAACAAAAACCAGAGGCCAGCAAGCTACTCAACCAGGATCCAGTTTGTCTGTTTCTGGATGGATTTGAATTTATTATTTCCTTAAATGCCGTATATACTGATGTGTGTGCTTATAATTTTCTCGGTTCGCTTTTTAATTATGTATCTGCTCTGGGAAAAAAAAAGTCAACAAACCCTTCTAAACATTAAAAATGCACCTCTTGCAATTTTACTTTTAAAATGTTTGTAGACCTGTGGCTGAGCACTACATCAAGGCATAGAGGGGTGTTTACAGAGCCAGGGAAAACCATGATTGAGGCAAGAAGAGCTCCACCAAAAGCCAGCAGCTCAAGAAAGAGAGAGAGAGAGGCTGACATGGCTTGGACATTGCCAGGACCAGCCATGGGAGATTTGAATTACCCTTGGGAGCTCTAGCAGCCACAGCATGGTGTGAGAAGGCATGCAGGGAGGGCTCTGCATCCTGCTTGTAGGGCCACAGCCCAAGGAAGTGCTCCAGGTCTCTGCATAATGGTGGACACTCCCTGCAGAGTTAAAACCAGCATTTCTACATAGAAAGCCCCTGAGATGTCTGACACACCCACACAGATGGAAGTGGTAAAGGAGAGTTCAGTACAGGCAGTAGGTTGCAATGAATGCCTAGACCTGGAGAAAATGTAGGCACCTGCATTATTATGCATTACCTGATGATCTGTTACATCAGGTGGCTGAGTTGCGGGAAACAGTACTGGAGGAGTCAAGACAGAGATAGTTAGGTGGTTCCAGAACCATGCTTCTGTACACATGCGTACAAACTCAAGAGGATGGGATCAGGCTCTTGCCGGTGGTGTGATAAGGGGCAATGTGCACAAACTGAAAACACAGGAAGTTCCATTAGAATATGAGGAAGACCTTTATGTTGAGGGTGGCAGAGCACTGAGACAGGCTGCCTAGAGAGGCTGTGGAATCTCCTCTATAGATATTCAAAACCTGCCCAGGTCCTGTGCAATGTGCTCTAGGTGAACCTACTTTAACAGAGAGTTTGGAGTAGATGATCTCCAGAGTCCATTTCAACCTCAACCATTCAGTGTGATTCTGTGCAGTCCCAGAAAGTACAGTATTCACCATGCAGAAATTAGTTTCCAGAGAATTTTATGATCAAAAGAATCCTTTTCAGCTTGTTAAGGATAAACTTAAAAGTTGTAGAAGCAAATGCATAACGATATAGGCACTATTACAGAGATAACATTCATCCCTTGGGTGAAGTCAAAGTTTCTGCAAGAGTTTGCTGTAAGACTTGATTGAAATTTGCTACTTAGAGCAGCTGCAAAGGAAACATGAAAAAAACAAAACAAAACTGAAACTTTCAAGAGATTAATAATTCTCTCTACTTTCAGTTAATAAGCATGCAAGCTATAGTAGTAATCAATACATAATAAACAAAGTAACTACGAGTTTTATTTCTATGTCTGCAAAGACTATTTTATAGATTATTTTTTTACAATCCTACCTAGATAATATTGCCATGCCTCTTATGTGTATTTATTGTACGTGAATTGAAATGTAGCAACTGATGATTCAAACCTTGTGGATTAACCAGTTACGAAAATCTGTGTGCTGCTCAGCACTCTGCAATGCACTACAAATAATGTCTGTAGTCTTTTCAGCAGGTATTTTGAGGACTTGACGTTACTGAGATTAAAAATGAAAGGAGTGTTGCAGCTAACTTATTTGCAAATTTTTGTCATGAAGTCAGTTAACTATTTTACAGGTATGAAAGAGTTTGCAAATATTTTTAATGGCTTTTAAATGGAAATGTTAGGAATTGTGTGGTACGGTGTGACAGCTGGTATTTGACTACTTTGCATTCATGCTCCATCCAAGCAGTGCTTTTCTTCTATGCAGTAACCCAAAATTTTAACTCTGCCAGGAATGGTGGCCAGCTACCACAGTGACCAGCATCTGCACTATGCAAGTCTGGGTCTAAACCAGGATGTCTCAATGAAAAGCACCTGATGGGAACTAGTGCTCAGTATATGATCACTGCAGAAATATATGTGGGCTAGTTGGCAAGGGACAAAAGCATGACAGAGAGCGTTCTAATGGTTCTCAGTTAGGAAGAACACATTCCCTTGCTTGAAATTACTCCCAAACACTTTAAAATGTATTAGCACAGATACAGCCTACTGCCTTTAATATGCTACAATCTCCCTTGTCAGAGTATTCCCCTTCTTAAATTAATGAATTACATCAGTTGTTAGAGCTTTCATGTAGTGCCTTGTTTAGTAATATCTCAGTTATCTAGACCTTTTTGATAGATGACAGGGGTTTCTTCACTACTGATTTGAATTTCAGTGCAAGCAATTTTTCTTCATGACTTTACCTTCCCTTGCTGGTTTTATTTTACTTTATGTTCTCTTTTTATGACTGAGATATGTTTTGGTAAGTATATTCTGTGATGTGTAGTCTTCCTTTTTCCTCTTATTAGATAGTATTGCATGGCTGTAGCCTCATATTTTCCACAGGGTTAGTGGATGCTGTTTATGGCATTTGTTTTCAGGTACGTTAATTTAATTGAGCGCATTATGGCTTTAGCAGTATGATGTTTTTCTTGTAAATGATTCATGTTGTGTCCAGAAATTAGCTGGCTATGTGATTTTACCAGAGGCACTTTGAGGAAAGCTCTAGGTGACCGTAAACTCAAGTTCATCGTGAGCTGTGGGAAACTGTTCTCCATCTGCTCTTCCCCAGATTTAGTTCATCTCAGGCTTAGCATATTTCTTAGGTAACATTTCACAAGAGCTCAAAAAGATGGTCTATTAAGGATGGTTCTGGGTTTTGGGGTTTTGTATTGCAGATCACTATGTGGATGGATGGCTCTCAGGCTTCAAGCACAACTTTCTGGAGAAAATTTTTCAGTTGTGGTCTTTTCTTAGCTTCCACTTCATAAGGGTGATCCTGTAGTGGTGATGTGGCTGTAGTTGATTCTTTAGATGACCTACTGTTCTTATTATTATGTAATGATTCATTAATTCATTATTATGCTAAGTATTAATTTGCATTATATAACAACATACATTATACACAACAATTTAAATATGTACCTCTAGCTTTCTGGTGAGTTATGTATTTTTTTAAAGATACTTAAAACTGGTTTTCATGCCCTTCGAACTTTGGAAAGCGAGGAATATTTTAAATGTAGGATTGGTATCTGGGTTGCATCAAAAGAAGCATGACCATCAGGTCAAAAGAAGAGATCCTGGCCCTCTACTCTGCTCTTGTGAAACCTCACTTGGATTACTGTATGCAGTTATGGTGTCCTCAGCATAAGAAGGACGTGGAGCTGCTGGAGCAAGTCCAAAGGAGGGCCATGAGGATGATGTGACTGGAGCACCTCCTGTATGAAGACAGGCTGAGAAAGCCTAGAGAAGAGAAGGCTACATGGAGATCTCATAGTAGCCTTCTAGTGTCTGAAGGGGGCCTACAAGGATGCTGGAGAGGGACTCTTCATTAGAGACTGTAGCAACAGGAAAAGGCATAATGGGTTCAAACTTAAACAGGCGATTTACGTTGGATAAGGAAGTTCTTTACTGTAAGGGTGGTGAGGCACTGGAACAGGCTGGCCAAGGAAGTTGTGAATATTCCATCGCTGGCAGTGTTCAAGGCCAGGTTGGATAGAGTCTTGGGCAATATGATCTAGGATGAGGTGTCCTGCCCATGGCAAGGAGGTTGGAACAGGGTGATCTTAAGTTCCTTTCCAACTGTAATCATTCTATGATTCTATGACCTAAGTTTTGGTTTGATAAGCACAATTTTTTCAGATAATAGTAATTCATTGTTAGAAAGAAAAAAGGTGTATATATAAATGCAAATTCCAGTAAGTCTTCTTAAAGATGTTTCTGCACTGAGTTTTCTCTTTCCACGTGCATTAGCTACAGGCACCTGGTGATTAGTGAAGCACTGATTCAAGGGACGATCCCATCCTTTAAAAAGATATAGAAATGTTAATGTATGAAAAAGAAGTCACAGGCAGTTGATGCAGAAATTGAATGAGTCTTGAATTGGTGAATTGCTTTCACTAAATTGCTTATTGAATGATTTGCTTAAGCTTTGCTTGCTACAGATGTTGATAATAGATATCAATAATAGATATCGATTAGGGATTAAAAAGTGTTATTTTTCATCTTGGAAGAGACTGTTAACAGTACCTGAAGGGCTTTTCCCTGTCTCTGGTATGAGAAGGACTAGATTATAACTTCTTTTGAAACTCTTATTTCTTCTTCAGGTCAGCTTAAGAACTATTCTTACTCGTTGTGAGAATTGTATGTTGAACTGAAATTCAGTGGCAGAAACATTAAAAGGAACAGATCAGTAAAGATTTATGTATGGTGCTAAATACAGACAATCTGACATAGAATACCTGAAGGTAAGTGAATGACAAGTTCTGACTTACGCTAGTATTGAATCAGTACTGAATGATAGTGAATACGGAGCAGCTGATGAAAATGAAAGAGTGAGTACATGTCTGGTGCACATTTGCATGCAGGGAGGTGTGATGGAGTCCGTTCTCCAAGTCAGGATATATCATGGGGAGATGTTGCAATACTCAAGAGATATATACACTTTCTGTAGGATTTGTATATTCAGTATGGGCTTGATCCAGGTTGTTAGTGAAATAGACCTGTCAATGTGCCTTATCATGCACATATTCTCCAGGAAAGGCAGAAGGACATGAGGCAACATGATATTGCAGTTTGGTGTCACAAGCTGTGTTATCAGTGCCATACCTGTGTGAGTGAAATAAAGAGGTGCTGGAGGTTAGGAATGCATGGGTCTAGTTGTGTAAAACCCAACAAGTATGCTTAATGAACAAGGGTATGTATGAAAAAATTTGTATCTTAAAAAATTTACAGACCAATTACAAGAAAAATCAGGGAGCGACAGAGTTACTTGTGATATAAGGATAGTGTCTGATATCTTGTTTGAAGAAAAACTGAAAACTAGGTTTTTCTGCTGAGCACAGTAGTCGTGATTCTTAACTGGGGATGTGAGACACTGTCATAGTGAAGTATCTGTAGTAAAGCTTTAATTACAACTGTTCTTGATACTATTGCTGAAAATGTGTCCATGGGAAAAGCTTAATATTTGCTTGCACTCTGAAATTCCATAAAAAAAAAAAAAAAAAGAAATCTTTTCACTAGTTTTGCAGTTAGCATGAGTGCAGTATGGGTGTTCAATTCAGTAACAAAACCATATCCTTTTGTTTTACTTCTGTTAACATTGTTCATACTGAGCCCAGCTTTGAGTGCAACTCCTTCACTCCGACTATATTTGACAATTCCCCTGCAAATAGAGGATTAATGGGCTTCACTTGTTTAAACTCAAGGGTTTATGCAAAAGTGTTTCTGGAGGCTCAGATTTTGCCATTTAGAAAATGACTTGGAGTAGAAGACTGGCCGGGGTTTGTGGAGATATAAGGCACGGATCTTGTTTCTGGTTACAAACGAAATAATTTATTTCACATCTTGCATCCCTTTTATAGTCTACTAAGTGCTAAGCAGTAACTTTCCACTCTCTCACTCCCTTATCATCCCGATTTAACAAAACTACTAAGGGCTACAAATATTCACATTGTTTGCTCTGTCTTTGAAATGCACATTATCTGGCAAACTTTCTGCTTTGTTTTACTAACCGATCTTTACCCTTCATTGCTCTCTTTACTGTTCCCAAGGCTTAGGCTGGACCAGGGCAATAGCACCTGGTGTTTTCCTGATTGTTCCCAGAGCTTAAGCCAGACCAGGGTGGTAACTATTTCTATCCCTTCACTCACAGCGGTTTGCTTCAATTTAGGGTTTGTGGTGACCTGATCAGCTTTGTGAGTGACAGGATTCTTCAAATGGCTTTATCCAAGATCTAATGGTGCAGATATTGATATCTCTTTTGTGACGTCTCATGTATTGGTTACTGTTAATGTGGTGACGGATGCTGTAATATAATAAAAGCAGCTTATAGTATATCTAAATATATTTCTGAGATAATTTACAAATTACTATTGAGCTGTTAATATTTCATTTATGGTATATGTGCCAAGCCATTGTATGTCAGAGTGATAGTATGACATCTAAAAGTGAAAATTTTCCAGTTAAATGAATACTAATTATTCAGAATATGCTATGCTAGCCATCATATGCACCATAATAACTCTGATTTTACAGAAACTCATTTTTAAATTTTATACACATTTGGCTGAAGGCACACAATTGTAATTTCTATATAAAGTCAGAAAGATCTATGACTTTCAGTTTTGGGTTTGACCTATAGAACATCTGGAATAGAATTTTGCCTCACTATATTTCTATCAGATGTGCAGGACTATATCTCCAAATATTGAATGTAACCCAGGTAAGTTTTCATTTTGTAACAAGTTTTTATCTTCAGTGATGGAGAAAAGGAATATCTGTTTTAGTACATGTAGGGAGGTGTGGTGTGTATGAATAAAATGGTAGAGTTAGAAAAGCGAATTACAAATATATGAATATAAGCTGTCACTTGGTTGGCCTATATTTCCTATTCATCCTTACGTATTTCTTTCCTTGAAATTTGGGTATGCTGGCATACAAATGGTGCATATTGCCTTGTTATTTTTATGTGTAGTCACTGTGTGCTTGGGTTTTTGAATTATTATGTTTAAAGCTGTAGGCATGGGAGTCTCCAGGACTGGAGACATTGAAAGAACAAGGGACATCAGGATGCAGCTATTGCTACGATTTTGTTTGTGTATTTGAATTCTTCATTTTAAGGTTTGTTAGCCTCCTCTACATGTTATTCACAAGTCACTCAAAAGATGTCTGTAGGCTCTCAGTTAAAGCATTACTTTGTTAGGAATACATACGCAAATAGGATTCATGCATTTAATTACTTTCCATTTCTTTGTGTTTTGCATGAGAATTCTGCTTGTGGAAATATGTATATATTTCTTAATAGCCCTTTTGAAAGCAGGTTTACTTGAGTCTCTCTGTTGTATGTTCTGGTTTTATGGTAGTTCTGTGGGTTTGACCTTTATTAGCTTCCCTTGTGATCTTTCTTTCTCTGTATATGAGCTAAGTGATAGCTCTCTGATGTTTCACTTTAATGTCTTTGTACCTGAGACCTCATTAATATTTAATATTCATGGATAAAAAGGGAAATTTAATGTCACCGTGGAATCTAATATATATTAAACTGACAACTTAATGTGTTTCCTTTTTGACTCTTCCCCAGACCCAAGACATTTTAAAGTTCAAGGTTTTTGAGTATGGAAATATCCAGCAAAGAGAAAAAGGGAACTAATAATATTAATCCCTGTAATTGTAACAGTCATCAGTAAAAAGTCAGTTTTGAAAGAAGAGCTACTTCATGATGCTAGCTGAGATAATATATTTTTTTTTTCTCTGTGTCTACATGGTAGTAATGGTCCTGGTTGTAGAGAGAATTGGCCTTTAAGGAAGCCCTGGAGTTTGCCTTAGAGCCACTGAAGCGTAGCTCTATATCAGATCTGCCGGGGAATATAAGGATACTGAGTTCAGCCAAGGTAGCACGGAGGGAATAAGAGTGTTTTATGTTTATGCACAGAGACTTAGCAAAGACAGAACAGAGACTCTCCTAAGTTCTCAGCCAGAAGGCCTGGTGAGAGCTAACCTGTAGAAACATGTGAGCCTGCTGCGATGAAAGCTTCTGCAAGGGCTGGGGTTAACCGGTACTGCAGCTGTGACCCAGCAGGAGGCTGGCAGGACAGGCTGTTGGCTTGAGTTTACTAGAAAACCTTCCCTCAGAGGAGGGGGTTATGAAAATGGTCTGTAAGATCATACTCTAGCACCTTTTCCGGGGGGGAGGTTGTGGAAATTGCAGTACCATTTCTCTGTCTGCCATGGTTTCTTTGCAGAACTTACTTGGCTATTGAGCACAATGTTTTTGTGACTCCTGCAGTGCAATGCCACAGCAAGGTCTCAAGTACAAGATGCTCAGATATAGTAAGTAACATTAACGTTCTCAGACTTAAATGCTGATATCAGTAGGAGCCTATGAAAATTAGGCTGCTTATATTAATATAAGCAAATACAAATTTAAATACCTAGCTTTGGGCATGGGTTCTAGTTCTTAGAAGACTAAATGGCATATTTAATTAACTTGAGTAATGAACACATATTGGAGAAGAATTATTATCTTACATTTTAAAGATTTCTATAAAATCTATAAAGCGTATGTAGCAAAGGTGGCTGGATATAGATTCTTCTTCTGAAAGAACTGTGGTAATTAATTTTAATGTCAGTCTTGAGTTTTGGGTGGGTTTTTTTTATTTGTTTGTTTGTTTGTTTGTTTTTAATAAAGATTTTATTTTTAAAAACTTTTCACGTAGCTCCAGACCTATCAATTTGGTGTCTATATACTACACGGGAGAAAAAAGTCTGAGAAAAAACGAAGGTCAAATCTTTGAAACTACCTTTGAATTACAGTAGCTTACCCTGTTCAATGATGTGTAACCTTCAATTCCTACCAAAAGAGTGGGAGACAAGGAATTAGAAATTAAAACTGTGTATCAATCAAAGCTGTTCACCTTACTTTAATATGCTATTCACATTCAGGTGGTTGATAAAAATAGATTTAACTAATCACAGTTCTCCATTTAGTGAAATATAGCATGATTGGTTTTATAATTGAAAACTATTGGCATAAAATGGAAAGGTCAGCTTAAACGGCATTAGTTGGAGAAGATCATCTGTTTGTCCAATTTCAAAGTTTTTCATTCAGAGGAAAAAAATAAGGTCTTGTTGGAGTTTGAAATAGTTTATTAAAACCTCTTGTAAGTCTTCCATCCTTCCACTCCTGTTGCTATTTTCCCACCTGGGGAAGAGTTTCTGTGCATCTCTGAATTCTTCAAATAGGCTTTCACTGCCAGGGGTAAAATCAGCATTCATTCACAGGTACAAGCAGAAGTACAAAACCTGGTAGATCATCATTTCTAGTATTTTGGTAATTTTAAGTGTAAGAATTTCATTGATTAGTGGCATTTCAGGATTGTGGTGTAATTTAGTCTTCACTGCCTCAATTATGCATAAACATTTCAGTCACTTGTCCACTTTACGAGAATTCACTGCTGATTCATAAATTAGGATGAGGTTGGGTTGAAAGTATGAAGCATATGAATGCACAACATGGGTATGTTATTACATTGTCAGAGAGGGAAAAACATATTATAATAAATAATCTAATATTCAGGAAATGGTCACCTTTAGGTATTTAGCTCTTTGTGCAGTTAGTATTAATGTTTCTTGTTGGTTTGTTTGGATTTTTTTAATAAGCAATTTGTACTTGCTATTTTTAGTCTTACCCAATTACTAACAAAGCAATACTGTTCTCTTCAAAGTTTCATATACTCGCAGGGTCAGCAACAAGTTCTGAGAAGAAGCTGAAAACTAAGAACCTTTAGTCTAGAGAAGAGAATAATTTTCATTTCCATGAAAAGCTGCTTGAAAGGAAATGTTATTCCTTTCTCTGGTGAAAAGAACAAAGAAATAAGAGGCTTAAATTGCAGCAAGTAGTGCAGGTTAGATGAAAGGGGAAATTTTCTAATTGCAAGGATAATGAAGCATGGAAGTAGATTGCCTTGAGAGATTGTGCAATCTCTGCTGTTGGAGGTCTGCAAGGGCAGGTTAGGTAGATAATCAGGGGTGTAATTTAGGCATACCCCCTCCTGATTTGAGTTGGGGCAAGATTACGTTTCAAAAGACATTTTGGATACATTTTTGTGATTCTGAGACTGATTGTTGAATTTCACACAATAAAATATGGCTTAAAACTTTCTGTAATATTGAATTTATTTCTGGTGTTTCAACAAAAATGGTCATGACAAGGCAGCAACAGGAGCTACTGTAATATCTTAGTATTAAGATTAGTCAGGACTCCTTCAGTATTAATCAACATGTTCTTGCAATTAAATGGATTCAGGAGATCAAATTCTTCTCTATTTTAGTGTGTTAAGGCATTCATTGTGCGTTGTTGTTTTGCTGGTAGAAAGCAAGAGTGAAAACCTTTCTTACACGAATGAAGTATACTAAACAATGTTATTTTGTCAAATCATCCTCAGTTTATTTTTAAAGATTCACCTATGAAAAGGTATTTGTGTGGGAATAGCTTGACTTAACTACAGTCAGAAAAAAGGAAAGAAATTATTGTGGGAATGAGTATGAGACTGAGGGAACAAGCATAGTGTTAAGTCACATTCAGAAAGCATGATAAGACAAAAAAAAACGAGGACCTTGGAAGAGGCTTTCTTGTCAGCTTCAGGTTTTCTTAGAAAGCTGAACAAGAATATAAACCTGTCAGCTACATTTAATTGGCTTTCTTTCTATAGCAGTCTGTGGAGTTTGTTTGAAAATCTCTTAGGAAATGGAATTTACAATTGGATGCCCACATAAGGAAAGAATTGTTCGAGAGATTGAGTAATGATACATACACTGCAGTATCAGAAGCCTCCTGATAAGAGCTGGCACTTTCATTTGGGCAGATTTGTTTGATTCAGGGTCTTCTTTAAAGTGCAAAGTAATAGTTGTTTAGCAATGTGGGTTTATTACTTTAGTTAATTAAACAATGTTTTCTTTAATCCAATGTAATTTAACCAGCAAATTCCAGAATTGGGTATTAGTGATGCATTTAATTGGTGTGTGTTAATACCAGTTCTTGAACTGATGGATGTTTTTACAGAAAAGAGACTTCTAATAATAGCACTATTACTTTTGTGGTGGGTCTTTTTTGCATAGAAGTTTGCTTTTTCAAATAGAGACTGTGGAGTATTTGTAAACAGGCTAGGACTATGGGAGGCTCAGCAAGATTGTAAAATGTCTTCCTCCTCCATATTGGCATTGCCAAAAACTTGAGTATCCTGCAAATTAGTGCATTTGGAACATAAACTCTGTTGTGGCATTGATCAGCAAACAACTTCAGAAATACTGTTTAAACAAAACAGTATTTTTTTCCACTGTTTGTAAAAACATTCAGTTACTGTATTTCACCTGTATGCAGAGGCTGTTTAATAGTATGGTAATTTATCTGTAGAGATTAGAATTTAAAGCTTGTTAAAACTATAATTAAAAAATCTATTACCTTTCTACTGTATCGATTAAAAAATATATTCATAAAAGGCTCTTAACTTTCACAAATTCTGTAAGAGACCAAATGAAGTTTTACCTTATACTGCAGTCAAAAATATGCTCTCATGGGTACAGAAAATATTTTTTCATAGCAATTTTTCTTATTTAGAGCTAAAACATGTAGCAAGTTTGGCTAAAGCTAGTTTCTGTGTCGGCCCTTTCTCTTATAATATTTCTTGAGTTTCTTTTCACAAAGTTGGAAATAAGACAAAAATAACACATAAAGAAGAGATTAGCTTAGGTGTTTTAGTTATTGAGCAAATTTGTCAGCAGTTTAGACAAGCCAGCAGAAAGAAATGGGAGTTGCTCACTCTGGGGAGTCTTTTTGTTACGTCTTCAAACTAGACCCTGCCTTCTATCCTACAGTCAGTTGAAATTGTGACATATAGGAAGCCAAGGTTCACTACCAGACTTTGTAGATCACCTTTGGCAATTCATGGTGTTTCAGGTCAATAGGTGTGGAGTCCCAACTCCTCTGGAATTTTATCCCTTATCTCTGGAACTAGTATTACTCTTCTCCTCCAAAGAGACTGGTGCATCTGTCTTTTGGGGAGAAGCTGAGGGAGCTGGACCTGTTTAGCCTTAAAAAGATAAGGTGTTTATAGCCATCATACCAGTGGATATAAATATCTGTCTGTGGAGAGTAAAGAAAACAGAGCCAGATCTTTCTAGGGGTGCTGAGGGAAATGGCAAAAGGCAATGAGCATTGACTGAAATACAGAAAAATCCATTTAGACATACTGTGATTTGCCCAGGATAGAAACTTGGTGCTATTCTGTCCCACTCTGCTGTATTCTTTTGGGGATTGCCTGTGTTTCCTGTGTAATTCTTAAAAGTCAGGAAATACAAATGTCAACTTTTTGATTACTTCTCCTTTATAGTAATTAGAGATGTCAACATGTAACTCATTGTTCATATGACAAGCTAACTGAAATTACCCTGGTTCTTTCACTGTGGTGATAATGGATGTTCTGGAAATCTGTGATGTTCAAAGTAATGAAAAATAATTTTTTTTAGAGTAGTCTGAAAATACATCAGAGTTGCAAAGCACAGAACTTCCCTTGGGGTATCACCTTATATCGTCAAAATAGTAGGAGTCTGCAAATCCTTTTCCTCATAACTTGTAAAATACATGTGTTTAAAATTCTACATCCTGAATGGCAGTGTGTACTACAAGCTCCTAATCTATGAATGATGAATGCAAGACAGTGTCTGAGTTAAAGAAGCTGTTAGTCTTCTTGTACCAATGTATATTATTACACAGCTGTAATCTTCCATAATTTGACATTATAAATCACAACTTCTCAGCATGCAAATGAATCCTTAGAGAGTTTATATTCACCCAGTGCTCCAGCACTCGTACTCTGGGTCAATAGGAAATTCTGATGTTTTGAAAACTCATATTTTAACTTAGTTTTTTTTTCTGCAGATTTCTGACTTTAACAATATAATTGTAGTGAAGCAATAACAGCTTTTATACCTGTCTATTAAAATCTTAGTAATGAAATGCTTTGGGAACTTGGCATTTTCTAAATAACATTATTAAAAGCTTTAATTTGGAACTGATGACATGATGCTACTGGGTTGCTGTGATATTCTAGAAACTAAAAGCAGAGATATGTGTTGATGTGTTTCAAATATGAAATAACCTTGAGTCATTCAGATGTCACAGACTAAATCAAGTGCTGCCCTTTTTTTGATGTGCTGGGCTAATTATTTCTGCTAATGTAAATGTCAGAGCAATGAACACTTATTTGCTCTGGCATAGCAAATAAATGGCACAAGAAATCTGAGCACAAGCAGAAATTCATCATGTCCAAACCTCTCTATTATATTTCTTCAAGCCAAGGGTTTTGAAAACAATTCAGGTTTGTATTTTTAAAAATGTTCTAAAGTTGCTTAAAAATATAATTAAAAGGCAGTGGTTATACCTGAATGTATTCTATGGTTTTATTCTTTTAGAAAGATTCTGACCTTTAGAGCCTTTGCCACCTTCTTTTGATAGGAGATAGTAGTTCTCTTCATTTTCTTTTACCAAACAACCTTTGCTTCATCTTCTGTGCCTTCCAAACTAATGAGTATATCCAGATCTATAGCAGTTATTTCTTTAAACTACATAGGAAGGTGGCACTGTAGGATGAGGTCCCCCAAACATTGCTCTGGCACTCTTGTCTCTCCAGTTCTTCCTGACAGTATTTTGTACGTCCCTCAAGTGCCGCTCTGATGGTCAGCAGTTTTGGCAGGCAATGGCTAGCAAGAATCGGTGCAGGACAGACTGAATGGCATTGAGAGGTGAGTGCCCTAGTGGGCAGGGCAGCCACTGTCCTCCCGCCCCAGCCTGCCCCTGCACTCACTGCAGCCACTGCTCCTTTCCTAGTAGGACAGCATCCCGGAGAAGGATCCTGAGAAACAAATAGCATGAGGGTTCAAAACTATCAGCTAGTATTTTCAGCCTGTGCGATGCCTGCTCCTGGTATTTTTGGGAAAGACTGTGGTGGATCCAAATACTATGTGTGATTTTTATGGTGATGGAAACTTCACAAGCCCCTAAGGACTGTATTGTACCTATTTGCATAATACTTATACAGAGATCTCAGTTGCATTGGCAGTTCAGACATAAGACCTTTTCTGGGTTTTAGTCTAACACTAAAGAGATAAAAGAAAGCAAAGCTACGCAAGTGACATCCAAAGCTTAAGCATAAAGGCATAAAGATTGGATAGTGTGATGTTTGGTTTTTACACATTTTCTATAGGTCGGGCTGCCTTATGTCAAGCACATCTTTAGGGAAATAATATTTTGGTTTTCATCTCTAGTACCCTCAACCAGTCACTGCACCAGAATGGATTTTTCTTGTGTTTGTGTAAGTGGGAGACCACTTCAAGTTTAGATTTGAATACTGTAGTGCTAATAACTCACTTTGATGGTCTTGTGCTAAAATTCAGCATAAACAGAAAGAAGGGAAATCTTTCAAAATGATTAGTTTTCATGATCATTCTAATTCTCGGGGAAAAGCTTTATGAGAAACTCTGTCTTCCTATGCTTGTGATAATATTAGAACCAAAATCTGGGAAATGCACACCTTGTGAATTTGCAGGTGATTTATAATATATTTATGGTGATATATCTTATGGTGCCACTCTTTGAAAAATGCTCATCAAATATAATCTGATAAAGGAATGAATTTAATTGCTCAGTGGGTTCTGGGTTTGTTTATTACTGTTATTGTCTTGTTTGATCGGAATAGTTGGTCAGAGCTTAGAGAACCAGAACATTTTTTAGGAGGATGAAAGAAAAATAGTGGATTATCTGTTTTACACAACACTGTCTACAAACACTATACAGAATCTTTTACTTCAAGAACAAAGGAGAATCAAACAGCAATTGTTTTCATGTTTCTCTTGAAACATCCCTGAAGGTGTCAAATGTCAGTACTTTACCACATTTCTTTCCCATGTGCATCTTTTTCTGAACAGGATCAAGTGCTTATGTTCTAGACAGGATTATTTCCTAAAATAAATTAAACAATTGGAAGTGATTATGCTGATCAGCATATGTTTTGTTAATGCAGAATTTGATTGTATGTTGGTATTTAGTAACCTCAGGCTAAAAGCGAATCTGTAATTATCTCTTCTTTCTAGAAAGGTGCATTTCCATTGATATATCATCCTCCTTTGCCCGAGTGCCTTCTAATTGTCTGTATCCACAGAGTGAAATTAAAAATAAATGAGTTATTCAATGAAAGCACTTGTTTCTGAGTTCAAGCTTTCAAATGTCAAAGCACAGAAGAGGGTGGGTTATTTTTCCTTCTGAGGGTTCCAATAGTCTGTGAGTTTTTGATGACTGCTCTATTTTGGAGGCTTATCATATTCCTGTAATTGAACCAGATGTTGATTCTTCTCTGCAGGAGAAGGGGCTTCAGAGTCTGTGTAGTGCTGTATCAGTCGTGCGTCCCAAAAGGTTTGAGGTTAGTGTAAAAATGAAATAGTAAGGCAGATGCTTTATGTAATGTTGTTGTAGGTGGCTAATCCCTTTTGGACTGAAACACTTAAAAATGTTCAACTCACAGCTGCATATTATGTAACAAATGGCTGGATGATAAATTGTTGTAGGATTTTTTTTGACAGCCAGTCAAATTCCATCCATCTGTATGCAGAGTGATATTTGCTGTTATAATAGTGTTGCAATGATAAAAGTAGTTCTTGACTTACAGAGGCTATGGGCTGTAGAGGCAAACTGCATGATTTTGTGGGTGGCATACAGATATGTTTTGGAGGGGAAAACCCTGAGTACGTTTCAGCTAATCAGCTGTGCTGGTTTCTCATTCCTACATATTTATATGTCACTAAAGTATACATATAAACATTTCTTATGTGTTAGGGTGAGGTCCCTGGGGGAATCAGGGGTGCCTGTGCCTTCTCCTTTCTCATACTTTGGTTTCCACTGGAAAGAAGCTCTACTACATTTGCTGGGAGGAACAATAACATTCTCCAATCATACTTCCCATTTCTTAGGCCTTCATATATACACCAAAAAGAGTACTGTTCCTCTTGCAATTATGGACACATGTAGAACCAACACTTTACACCAGAGTTGCAGTGTCGCTGCTATTTAAATATAAGAGAACCCAGAATGTGCAAATACCAAACGTGTATTCTCCATAATACTTTGTCTTCTGTGTCCTATGGCTCAGTAATTTATGTAGCCACAAATTAATAATCCTTGAAAATTTTTCTTTTATGGTTTGGAACCAAGCTTATTTGATTATTTTTTTAAATGTCTAAACTAAATTTTGTGCTGAAATTATAAGGTAGCATAAAATTAATCATTTTTGGTCTGGCTGCTTATATGTTACCTTTAAAATGAAGAATTCCTCTTGTTGCTTTCTTTGCATTTCTAAATGCAGTGTGATTAATTTTATTTCAGTTTAGCCCATCAGCTTATGGTTAAGTGTGTGATCAGCAAGAATTCAGAATCAGAATCTGTTAGCACATTTGATCTTATGAAATGACTTCCTATTCACCTACTCAGAATTTGTCTTTCTGAGACTGACCATAGCGGTTGGGATGTGTTTTCTGGTCTTTCTTGTGTGTACTTGCAACTAGCAACACTGTATTGATTATTATTATCTAGCCATTACAGATAACCATAACCTGTATATAACAAAACCAGAGTTTGTTCTAGTTTGACATAAAATGGTTGTCCTGGGTTCAGCAGTAGCAGTCATTTTCACTCCTTCTTCATAGCTGACGCAGTGCTGTGTTTTTGACTTTCAGCCTGGGAACAGCGCTGATAACACCGATATTTTTAGTTACTGCTCAAATGTTTACTCTGACCAAGGACTTTCTGAGTCTCATGCTCTGCCAGGGTGGAGGGGGAGCCAGGAGGAAGCAGAGAGAGGACACCTGACCCAAACTAACCAAAGAGGTATTTCATACCACAGGACATCATGCTCATGATGTGAAAACAGGGGTCAGGGGCCTGGAAGGGTTACATCACTGCTCGGTCAGCCTGGGTATCATTCGGCAGTGGTGGATGGTTGTATTCTCTTCCCTTGTTATTTCCCCTATCATTATTATTATTGGTGTTGGCAGTAGTGGTTTGTGTTATAACCTTAGTTACTGGAATGTTCTTATCTCAACTTGTGGGAGTTACATTCTTTCAGTTCTTCTCTTCATCCCTCTGGGAGCAGGGTGGGAGGAAGAGTGACTGCGTGAGTTATGGCTGGGCTTAAACAGCAATAATGGTGTAATTTATCAATATATCCAAAATAGAGCAGGTAAAGAAAAGTAGAGAGTATGTAGGGAGAAGACAAGGCTAGAATAAGATGTTCATTTAAATATTTATTTATTTAAGCTTTGCTTACTTGCCAGCTAGAACTGCTTTAGAAATGGAAGCTTTTCCAGTCACTGTCATCTGGGAGGAGGAGATATGTAAGCATAGAATTTTGCCATGTAGCCCTTTAGCATTTTAAAAAACATTCCAGAAACTGTGTTTCGAAATGCAATTTGTTTACCCTTAGGCAAAAGTGAACGGGAGGCATCAATTTTCCGAAGTGCTTTTGTATCATGTTAAGCAATAGGGTAACATCAAAAAAACTGAAAAAAAATAAAACATAAAATAAAAAAAAATCCTTCAATTGCTGACAAAGGAGATATTTTGTTGAGGGACTGAAGGCAGTTCTGGTTTCTTCAGAGCCTTAGAAATTTCGCTGCAAAACCTCTTGGTCTTTGCAGAGTATAGCTTTGAATCTCTGAATCCCTTCATAGACACTGTTTCATTCTCACTGCAGAACTAAAACTAGTGTATGCACAGGGTAAATTTAATGAAGTTCAGTCCTTCTAAGGGCCACAATATGCACTCCCCATACCACACTTAGGAGGCCACTTTGCGAGGGCATTGTATTTCATTCTCCCCTGCACTGAAAGGATGTTAGAGCTGAAGGATCACTGTGGTATCGATTGCTCTTAAGAGTATATATTTTGATGGGAGACAGGTAAGGGATTTATTTTAAAAAATAAACAAACCCAAAGCAATCTAAACAAAACTCTTAGTCGCTAAAAAGGGACTTAATGGGGGGGCCAAAACTATGGGGTTTAGATTTGCTAGTTTCGGATTTTCTCTTAGGGCAATGTAACCTATCCAACATATCATCCACAGCAAGGCTTCAGTTAGCTTTTTGTATATTGCATGATATTTCGATTTATATTTATCTTTTTGCTAGATTAATTTTGGTGGATATATTTATTTAACTATATTATGCTTTCAAGAGGGCCCCCTGGTACATTAGACTTGTAAATGTTATCAGGTAAAGTAACTACAAGTAATTAATATTTTTAAGACTAATGGCATCAAAATGCAAATAGGCGACAGAAAACCAGCTGTAAACTACTTGGCTTTCTTTCAGCATGCTGCAAACCTGCCATTATTTTTAGGAAAAGAAACCAGTGCAGGAATAAAGGGGTCAGAAAAGTAAAGTCTATCCTGCTCTTGATAGGATGGTTTTGACAGTCTTATATTTTTGAGACCAAGTGATTCATACCAGCTGTACCCACATTGACACATGATAGAAGTTTAGTTGAAGCCTATCTGTCTGGGTCTGACTTTTAAGGAGCCAGTTAGTGCTTCAGAGTGGATGATTTTAGGAATTTGGATAGAAGAATCATGGTTAACCTTATGCTTCTAACTTTAAGAAACGACCAATTTCATATTACTATTAGAATATTAGCATTATTTGAACTCAAGAATTATTGACATTAATGAGTTCATTTCAAGGATGTGGAAGGTTAGATATTTTGATAACATAGAACAGTTGTATCAGGATATCTTTAGCTCTTCATTTCTTCCATGTGTGAACCTCTGAACTGTATTATATTAAAACAAGAGAGCAGTATTGTCTTAGAGTATGTCTACAGAATTTGTAATAGAGGAATAAGCACAGGCTGGGTCACATTTTGGTGATATGTAACATTAGTTACCTTTAATATTAAAACTAAAGAAAGTGGGACAAGCTAGCCAAATGTGATGAATTTTTCTCAGTAACTCAGGGATTTATTGGAGAGCACTGAGCTCACATCACTTTGCTCTGAATATCCAACATTCTCAGAAATATCAACTGATCTAAAGGATTACTAATACCCTTTGCTTGAAGGTAACCAGCCATGCCTGGCATTCCTACTTCCTGCTTACACCTCTGAAAGCCTTCAAACCCCAGTGTTAAGGATGGCTTACCTTCCACACCCATATCATGAACCTTGGAAACATTTATCTGTCTTAAAAAAGAGAAACCCTAACTGAAAATAATTGGACAACTTCACTTGAAGCCATCAAGTATCATCCTGTTTTGTGCAAAGTCAATGAAAGATGGGTGAGTCCACTATTTGCTGGGCTTACGCGCTTTGTATATGAAGTTCAGAGCATCACTCGTACATATGTGTAAGGTTATTATGGAGCTTTCAGTATTTCCTAGTAGAAGGCTGATCAAATGTTGCTTCCCTAGAACTGCTTTTCAAGTGTGTTGTCATATGCCCTTTGATGACAATACTATAACATGCATTGTACATATGCTTTTTGTTCTTAACAGCTTACTAGTTCAAACCTAGAATTAACAGAACTAGAATTTTCATGTTACACCTAAGCAGCAATGAATTGCTTCTTTACTTTCTTCAGCAAATACACAGTAGATAATTTTTGCTTGATAAAATTTTCTTCACTTCTTAATCTTTTGTAGATTAAGCATTTAGAAAATGGCAAACTTAAAATATTCTGCAGGTTTGTACTACTTCCTGTGGATCTAAATTTTGTACTTCAGATGTACTTCTGATGGTACTTTTCTAATTTATTTTTCTAAAATGCCAGCATTTTGCAGAAAGAAAAGAGAAAGCGCTAGAAAGATATATTTGATTAGAAGTGAAAAGCAGTTCTTAGCTTTACACAAGAAATTGGGGTCTGGAAAGGGGAAGTCAATGTACCAGCTGCATGTTGCATGGGGTTCTTCTCTGGGTATTTTTTAGAGGGTATGTGTTTGTTTGCTTTTTTCCCCTTATCTCTTATGATCAAGAAAGGTTTACAGGATATGAGAGTGCTTTGAGAATCTCTTTACTCTTTATCTCTGATGCTATGAGCTTGCCCTTATATGAATAACAATAACTCATCTTTAGCTATAAAAACAAAAATAAAACAAAAACAAACAAACAGAACTTATTTAGTGGTTCATTTAACATCTGTGAGCTTCTTGCCAAACAGTCATAGCAGGGCACTGCTGGAAAAAGACATGCTAAGCATGAATTGTTTGACATATTTTGATTAATTGTCAAGAAATAAGTTTGTGTTTTTCTCACACTATTTAGGAAAATAGCTTCATTTATCACAGTAAAGTTTTGATATTTGCATTGGATAAACTGAACGCTTTATTTACTTGTGTCATATTCTAATTGTTCTTCTGTAATAATGCAAACATACAAGCATGTATACATTTGTTTGTTTGTTTACTATTTTTATAGACAATTCCATTGGGGCTCGGAGACGGACAGCTCTTTATCTGGACTGACGGCTTGAAAAGGAAGGACTGGCATGATTATGAAAGCATTCAGAAAGATGCTATGCGTTCAGGTATACATAAATTCAGAGCAAATTTAAGTGTTTCATTCATTCTTTTTCCATATGGTTCTTTATTCAAGTCAGCTAAAAAAGCATCCCTAACAGCCTTTTTCTGATTGCAGCATGTCACAAGGACATAATGCCCTGAACTGAGGGGTCAGACCAACCACAAATGTTTTATCTTTGAAAATAGGCAAGTGAAAATAAAAAGAATGTGTTTCATGCTATGTCATGATTTTACAAGGAAATGGGCAAAAATATTATTATAACAATATTTCTTTATGTTGGAATTAGTTGTTATACTGTGATAAAATATAAGCTGAAGTGTCAGTTTCCAAAGGGACATGAGTCACAGCTGAAGCTGAGTTGTCCTTAAATTACTGGATAAAACCCAAATCCACTACCTGTAACTGCCAAGAACATCCAAAGTTATGTTAGAAACAAATTTTGACCCTTTTCACCATTGTCGAACCCAAATCCTTTAGTCTTGCTAAAGCTACTTCACTTCATTCTGACAGTCTAAAATTATTTGAAAATGAGAGCAAATTCTATTTGTAGATACACTGAAGGGCACTTTGTTACAATGACTAATGTAATTTTAATGTACCTTCATGTGCTGTATGCCATATGTGCAAAGAAAGGTTTATGTTCTTCTGTCATCAGAACATGTTCAAATTTGAATTTTTCTTTTATAATCTAATTTACAATTATTCAGCATGATATGAAGTAAATTAAAAGGAAAGAAGAGAAACAGCAGCCGAATTGCACTTTAATCAGTGTCTGAAGGTCATTATTTTACAAAGGCCAATCTACTATTCTAAAATAATTTACAGTCTTGATCGCACTGTCAGAAGACAGCTAACACTGCCCCCAAAATGCATCTATAACTGAATCCAATTGACAGATTCATAAGTCTTAGTAAGTGCTTGATTTTGCAGTAGCCTTGACCAGTAAAATATTGAAAGTATAGGTTAATTTTATAAAACATTTTTCCATTTCTCTTGAATCTTTTTGATCACTGTCGTGGTTTAAGCCCAGCCAATAACTCAGAACATCGGTGTGTTACCAGCATTGTTCTCGGGCTAAAGTCAAAACCATAGCACTGTAGCAGCTACTATGGAGAAAAAATAACTGCTACAGCTGCCTAGGCCGTCACTAACTAAAAAATTATCCTTCCTTGCTACATAATCTTAGGAGAAAAAAGGTGGGAAGGGGGATTAAGTTATTGTAGACATTTTAGGAGTTGGCAGACCAATGTTAATTGTGTTCCAAATTGGTAAGTGTAAAATGACAAATAGAATATACAAAATAGAAGCAGCATATCTGTATAAGCATTGCACATATGTAGCAAATATCAGAATGCACCTTTTTGAGGGATATGCACTGATGCTTTGGCAATGCACTTTTGATTCCTGTCATGTGGATCGTATATGTTTTGGAAAATAAGCAATAATACTTATTATTATCTGATGGATAGCTGTAGCACTTGCAATGTATGGGAAGTCAGTGCATGGAGTGAACTAAGAAATTAGTAAAATGCTATGTAGCTTTGCAATTCCCAGTCCTACTCTTTACATTATAACTGTAGAAGAATGCCCTAGTGATTTTTTTTTCTTCCAGTAAACTTCCATTTTTGGTAATAACAATAATACTTAAAATATTCTGACTTGGTTTTGTTTTCATTGGCTTATTGTTGAGTTTTAGCATTTAAGAAATCTTTTTTTAATGATTTCTATGTCATTATTATTAATTAGATTTCCTTTTTTTCTTTGAAGACCTCAACACAGTAATGCAAAAGCAAAGCTGAAGTATTTCAGTGTACACTTTTGGAACATACTATATAATTTCTGCTCTGAATAACAAAGCAAAAGATAGCTGAAATCAACTTTTAGTTAAAAATCAATCTGAAGGTATGAAATAACACCAATGAAAGGGCTTTTCAGGGCATTTCAGGAAAGGCAGTCAATGCTCATTACACAGAAAAGGAGTGAAGACTTTCTCAAATTCAGTATATGTTTAATGGTAAAGCTTACAGTATTTAAGAACTGGGCATAAGAATTTCAATATATCTAATTATGGAGAGGTGCTAGTTTCTTCATGGTTATTTCTTCTGTTTCAAGGCTAAATATTTTGACCCCCTTTTATTCCACCAAATTAAAACTAATATTCCTGAATTTGCAATAGAAATCATTAACTGGTTCAAAGCTAAAGGGAAAAGCCATTTGCTGGAGCATCTGAGGTTCAAGTGAGGTTTAAGTGTATGCTTGTAAAGTTTCTGCCATTAGTTCACATTCTGTTAGCATGACAATGGTACTTGAGGAGAAAGGAAGTAAATAACAGATTGGCAAGGCTTTACGTTTTGCCAAAATGTAATTTATACTCAAAGACTCCTGCAGAGGCAGTGGTTTCAGTAACTGGTTATCCTGGGTTCATTAGTAGCAGTCATTTTTCTCCTTAGTAGCTGGTGCAGTGCTATGTGTTTGACTTTCAGCCTGGGAACAGCACTGAAAACACCAATGTTTTTAATTGTTGCTCAGTAATGTTTAATCTGACCAAGGACTTTCTCAGTCTCGTGCTCTGCCATGGAGGAAAGGAAGCTGGAAGGAAGCAGAGACAGGACACCTGCCTCAAACTGACCAAAGACGTATTCCATACCACAGCACGTCATGCCCATGATGTGAAAACTGGGGGCAGTTACCCGGTATGGTTAGATCACTGCTTGATTTGGTCTGGGTATCTGTTGGCAGGTGGTGAGCAGTTGTATTCACTTCCCTTGTTATTTCCCTTATCATTATTATTATTGTAGGTAGGAGTAGTGTTTTGTGTTATAACTTACTTACTGGACTTTTCTTAACCTATGGGAGTTACATTCTTTCGATTCTCCTCCTCATCCCTCTGGGAGCAGAGGGAGGAAGGGGGGCGTCAGTGAGCGGCTGTGTGGTTTCTGGGTTGCCGACCGGGCTTAAACCACAACACTGGTACCACTTTTTCAACTTCTAACTTAGATGGAATTTCTTCATGGTATAGATCCCTCTAAAGTCAGTTTCCTTCATCTGGATTTGCCAAAGTCCTTTTGAGTGGAAGACACCTTTGTTGTCTTCCCACCTGAGAACACAAGGGATGGTACAGAGCAATCACACTGTAGCTATTGCTTGTTGTCACTCTTCTGTCAGTGGTGGTCTAAATCTGCCTAGTGTATCCACTTGTGCTGCGCATAGTTTTATTTAACATTCCTTTACAGAGTCCCACTCTTCAGAATGTCAGTTTTACAGCAGAAGGCACATTAACTAGTAGCTACACATGTAGTCTGAAGACTTGTGATACATATTTGTCGTAGTTTGAGGCCCCTCAAACAGTTCTGCGCACACCCCCTCTTTCTTCCCCAGTCCTGGGGAAATGGGAAGGAGAATCAAAAGAATGCAACTCCCACAGGTTGAGATAAGA
>JASSUY010031576.1:0-21782 GCA_032466535.1 Forpus xanthops | reverse complement strand
TTCCCATTTCCCCGGGACTGGGGAAGAAAGAGGGGGGGGAGTGCGCAGAACTGTTTGAGGGGCCTCAAACTACGACACTGAGACAGAGGGTTTGGGTGCTGGCTGGGGACACACAGGCCAGCTCCTGGAAGTGGGGGTTGAGGAATGCCTGCCCGTCCCTCACAGCCAGCACAGACCCCTTCATCCCTGGGTCCTTGTGCTGCTTTTGAGCTTCCAAGAGTTTCTCACCAGTTTTCCCCCTCCAGCCTGTTGCAGGGAATGTGAAAGGAAGCAGAAGCCCAGCACGGAGCGGGCAATTCCCCATGGGAGCGATGCTGGGATCAGCCCCTCCAGGAGCAATTCCATCCTATTGCAGAACTGTTTCATTACAACAACGTGTTTCCATCCCACCAGGAGACACTGCAGGCGCTGGGTTGCCCCTTGGCTTGTGCAGGAAACAGCAAACTCACAAGGCCCCGAGGGGCTCCATACATTCGGAATGGAGCCACAGTGGTTCTCCCTTTCCGCTCTTCCCACATGCATTGCTGCCCATGGGCAAGCTGAGAGCTTCCACAGGGCCTTGTGGGTGTCAGGATGGACTCCTCATTCCAGCCTCTGATCCCAGCAAAGGCCTTGGCATCAGACCCCAACTGAAACTCCAGCATGGCGACAGTGAAGGTGATGCAGGAAGGAAAGGGATGCCCAAAGCATCTGCAGTTGTGCCAGGGCTTCAGTGAATCCTGGGCTCTCCATGAGCTCCTGGGGTTCTTCTTGCTCTCTCCCACTACAGGACCTGCTCCTGAATCAGGTGGAAGCCGGAACTGCTCCTGGATTGAGTCAGTAGCTCACCGGTGATGGGTATCCCACAGCACTCTGTCCACAGAATCACTGGATGCGAACTCAGCACCGTCAGGAGCAGGACACGAGCCAGGGCACCTGCAGCCATAGGGGCACAGCTAGAGCTGAGCTAGAGCTGCCATTTCCCTCCTCATCCCAACTTCCTTCTTTTCTGCCTGTAAAGAAACGGGAGCAGAAAAGCAAAACGCACCCGAGTGTTCCAGAGTACAACGGGGCTTTATTTATATGAATTACTATGAAACATCTGTAAGAAAAAAATCACTTATGGAAATAAACTCTAAAATAGCAACACTCACAAACGTCACCCATTTCTGGTTTGTTTAAACCATTTTGTAGAGAAGTGATACAAACGTCACTGAGGATCGACCATCTTTAGGGAAGAAACGCATTTTAGCTTCCAAGCCAGTTTTAGTGGCCTTTCTACTCATTAGACCTGATGATTTCCTGTGTAAAGGACACAAAACCTCTTCACCCTCCATTCAAATGATGCTTTGTGCCTCCCAGATGCTTTGCAATGGTTACAAATGGAGTGTCACCATTCAGAGAGGCTTTGCCTTGGGGACTGACGGGTGAGTTGTTAGAGGGTGTTAGCAAAGACATCCCCGAGCCCCTGTGAGGTGCATGGGTTGGTGCTGGCACAGGAGCCTTCATGGTCAGACCCACTCAACACAAGGCTGGGTTGGATGAGGCTTGGAGCAATGTGCTCTAGTGGAAGGCGTCTCTGCCCATGGCAGGAAATTAGGATGAGCTTTAAGGTCCCTTCCAACCCAAACCTATGGATCTACAGACACAAAACCTTTGCTGATGGGAAGATGGGGTTTGCACCCACCACGTGCATAGCACCCATCCCATCCCCACGCTCCAGCTCCCCAAACTGCCCTTCCTCTCCCTGTTCTCTCCCTGGGCTCCAGGTCCTCGATTGCATCGCAGGGAGCAGAGGATGGACACCGGGGATGTGCTCAGCCCCAAGCAAGAGCAGAGGCAGCCTCGGGGCTCCTCTCCACCACCGAACGCCATCAGGGTTACAAACTACAACGCATCCACTGACCCAGGAGCCAGGAGAGGATTCACCACCACACACTCGCTGTGGGTACAGCCAGGGTCTGGTCCCAGCACCACTGACCTGTGACGTGATGTGAAGCGTGGCTCTGCCCAGCACCAGAGCTCACCGCGATCCTCTGCAGCCACAGCACCCATCCTGCAGCAAGGATGGGGAGCACAGCAAACCCCATGGGCTCGGCAGCGCTGGAATCACCCAAGGATGCTGGAATCACTGGGATACGAGCGCTTTCCTCCCCATACAACCTCCTCGCCTGGAAGAAGCAGAATTCCCTTCCCACCAGAGCCTGAGCTCCTGCCCGACTGCCTGTTGGTGCTTCCTGCCTTCATGGAATCTTCGCTGGGAGTTAAGCCCTCGGTAGCTGAGAGGCGCTGGAACACTGACAAACAGAGCCGGTTCCAAGCTTGATCTTCCAGATATGCAGAAAAGCTGCTTTGGATCGGGAGGGAGTACCAGCAGCAGACCCCAGAGCAGGGAGGGGAGGGAAGGAGCCCCTCCTCTCCATCCACCAGTGTCAGGCTGGGAATGAAGTCCCACCCAGGGGTTAAAGACCCTTCTGTTCCCAGCTTCACACTTAGCCTCTGGCAGACAGAGCCAGGAAGGAACATGCCCCTCCAGACACCCATCTTTGCCCTGCATGGTACAGCTCCAACACTGGGCGAGCTCGGAGCCTGCACAAGGCCAGCATGGCTTGGGATGGCTCTAACCTGCTGGCCAGGCTGCCGTGACTCAAGGGATGCTCCTCAATCCTTCCAAAGGAGCAGGCACCAATGCTGGGATGGGCTCAGTGGGGTGCAGCTTGGGTTGCTTTGCTTTTAGGAACCCAAAGCTGGCAGGCAACCTGCAGTGCTTCAGCCCAGCACATCCTACCCTCACCCTTTGCACCGTGGGCTTGGGTCCAGGGACCAGGGAGAGGATGAAGCACTCGCATCCCCACTGATCCCAGTGCATCGGCTGCATCACTCACAGGGAATGGAATCTTGGCGTCCACTTCAAAGGCGCGCGGGCTCAGGGGGGAGTTTCAAAAGGAGCCTGTTGGGAGCTGGCGCCTGCAATGTGGACTTTTGTTACCAAACCCTGCGGAGAGGCAGGGAAAACAGTTTCATGTGTGTTGGAGGGCTGGGTGCCTGCGTCTGCCACCTTCGCAGCTCCCATCTCACAACAGTTGTGCTGCTTTGCAGGAGCCAGAAAGTGAAACAGGCACGTCTAGAGCCACCTCCTGCCTTCAGCAGTAAACAGATTCTGCCGATAAAGGAGAAGAAAATGTGCTGGCGGGAGCGATTCCTGCCTTTACGCTCATCACTCATGACTTACACAGGGAAGGAATTTGTTTACATCATTATTTTTAGCCTGACAGCATCTCCGAAAGCTGCAATGATTCAAGCATCACTTGCCAGCCCCACAGCGAAATCAGCCTGGGATGGGCACAGGGAAGGATGCTCCTGCCCCAGGCACAGCCCCAGCCCTGCACCAAACCCAGCAGCGCTCACAAGCCCTTGTGCAAACCCTCCGTGCCCAGACCATCACTGGCCTCAGCCTGGGCTCTGCGTCTTACCTATGGCAGGGGCATCCCTGGGGCCATGGAGTGCCCTGCCTGGCAGCAGGGATCACCACCAGCAGGATGCTCCCGATGAGTCCGGCTTCAGCATTGAGGGTGACACCGGTGCAAAGTCCAGCCCTTGGTGCTGCCCCACTGGCACAAAGCGTCTGTAACTTCAAGGCAGTTTTAGCAATGCCGAAGGCAAAGGTTTAGTTCCAAGTAAAACACCTAGGAAAAGAAGGCCTTTCCTTTTAGAAGCAATTTACATATCATCTGACTATCACCTGATCCGAATCTCCGCTCGTTACTCCTAGCAAGGACAGACAACGGCTGTAGATTCTCTCTCTCACGTGTTTTGTGTTGGTTTCTTCCTGTGTGCGCAGAGTAAAGTCACACCAGATCACTACAGAGACAGGTTAAGGAGTGCTCCGGCCAAGCAGATCCCACAGTGAACGCATTCCCATTGGTACAACTGATCCCATTCCTCCTGCGCCGCCGCTGGCGCTGTTCCTCCCAAGCCGAGCTCCGCTGGCTCCTCACAGCAGCTCCTGACCTGCTTTGATCCTCATTTTGATTCCTTTTTGGCTGATTTGCTACAGAGAAGTTGTTTTCAAACCCCGGGTAACAAAACAGCGCCTCAGCGCTTGTACTTCCGAGGAGAACAGCAGCAGAGGGGGAGCAGCCAAAACCCTGCGTCATTTGTTGCGTGTCTTTTGTTCCTTTTCCAGCCATCTTCTCCTGAAGCTTTGGGCATGTTCTGGGAAAGCACTAAACCACAGCACTGGGACCTGCAGGGGAGGAGAAGGGGAGGGATGCAGAGATGCTCAGCCTTAGCTGCACCATGCCACTTGTCCCCATGGGGATGCGCTCTGGTCCCAACCCAGAGCAGCCGGGACAGATGGATGGATGGGACCGTTCACATGTTCATCCCCAGGAGCCTCTCACCATTTATTGCCCTTCCTTCAGCGTCTCCTCCTCCTCTCGGAGCTGCTGCCTCCTCACTTGGAAGTCTTCATCTGAAAGGAAGAATCAGGATGGGGCTGTTGGGAGCCACAACCGTTTCCATGCCAGGACACCGCTCTCAGCACTATGGCCCCAGCTCCAGCAATGAGGGACCTCGACTTCCTCACCCAGACAATTCCCAGGGACTGGGACACTGGGACTGCCAGAACATGCCTGGGAGCACTGGGAAGAGACTTTAACCCACAGGGGCACAACTGCCATGACTATAACTTGACCCCAGGCTGCACAGCCCACAGGAGAGCCACACGGGACCAGGGGTGAGCGCACAGCTCCTGATGGGAATCTCCAGCAGAGTGATGGCATGGGGCAGGGAAGGGCCTGGCAGTGCAGGAGCCAGCACAGCACACACAGCTCCGTGTGCCACATCTGCCATTTCTTACCACATGAATGTCCTTCGACATCGTCGAGAAGATTTGCTGTGGAAGCCGCTGTCCCCATCCTGTGCCCTGTGCTAAGGAAAACCAGGACATGGCCGTGGCACCACAACTGCCCTGCCCAGCCCATGGTCCATGGGAGACAGCCAGAGGCTCTGGGTAGACCATAGCCATAGGAAGTCCTCATGAACACCCAAGTGTGGGCACTCCAACAGTCGTGTGTGTCCCTCCCAGCTCCCATTCCCTTTCAGGATACACCTGGTGCTTCAACAAGTGTTTTCTCTTTGACTTCCTCATCTTTGTCTTCTCGGAGAAGGCTCTGGCGAGTTCAAACAGCTTCTTGCGTGTGGCTGGGGGGAAGCAGACACGTGAGGGTCTCACCCAAAACCCTGCCCATGGGTGCCATAGGTGATGGGGAGGAGATGGCCAGGGCCAGGCGTGTAAGAGCAGCCTGCGCCCCTACACCCTATGGTGATGCCCTGGGATTTGCCAGGAATGGCCAGGCTTGGAGAGCCAGGTCCTGTGCACAACAGTGATACACAGGTCCTTGGTGCGGGGAGGCTGATGTTTTTACCTTTTCACTGGGATTTTCATGCCCTTCCCTACCCACAACTGACCCACATACCCCAGTGCCCCAACTGGCTCACGTAAGCTGCCCAAACACCTCGGTCTGTTTTGTGATGGGAGAAGGGGGCTGTGACGTGCTAAGAGGAAAGGACTGGAAAAGGAAGAGTTAAGCAACCCTTTGGCTTGCTTTTATAGGATTCACACAACCCCACCCAGCAATTCCTCCTGCATCCTCAGCTCATGCCATAACCCACACCAGGGACAGATGGAAAGTGGGGAACTGGGGCATCAAGGCCCAGGTCTCCATCTCCCATCTGTGCCTGCACGCAGCCTTGATGTGCAGCATTGGAGCTCCCTGCCACTTGTGAGGGCCAGGAGGGGAGCACCACACAACGGGGATGCACCAGTCCAGGGCTGTAAAATGCAGTCCCAAATGGGGGACACACAGAGCAGGGAGCTCGGGTGATCACCCCTCAATGCCGCCGGCTCTTCTCCTGCTGCCCCATTCCCACCTCCCCACCATCCCTGGCAGGATCCTGCTGCCAAACCAAACCCACTCACATTTTCCCATGTGTTTCAGCTTGTCTCTGAATAAGGCATCGTCAGACACAGCACCGCCGGCCTCGCTGGGCGCAGAGAGGGATGCATCACCTGGAAGGCAAACATCTGGTCACCGCAGTGTGTGTGCAGCAAGGGGGATCCACAGGGATCGCTGCCATGACCCAATTCCAGCCCTGCCACAAGCAGAGCCAAACAAGAGCAGGCAGGATGAGGGCACTGGCAGATAGGGGTGGCTCTGGAAGGGGAACCATTGGATGCAACCCAAGACAACAGATCCAGGTGCCCCCAAAGAACCTGGCCGGAGCAATGCCACACTGACAGGACCATTGATGGTCACCAGCTCTCATGGTGACTCTGGATGGCTGCTCCATCCACTGAGGTTAATCAGGATTACCCAGGAACACTTATTATGCATCCCAGGCACAACCCCCCACTCCAGCCATGACCAAAGAGGGCTTTGACACCCCTGGGAACTGGATCCCAGCTCCCACCTGCAGGAATGGACAGAGGCAGGATCCAGGAGCACCTACACTTAGGGAGGGCAGCATCAGCCATCACCCATGAGCTCCTCTGCCATGCAGGGGGATGACAGAAGGGAGGGATCAGCCAGTTTCCTTCCCCACAGCCACTTTGGGGGGTAGAGGGCTGGGAATACAGGAGCTGCGGGGCATCCTGCTGCTGAGAGCTGATGCTCCAAGCCAGCTTGGAAGTTACCTGATAACACAGAGGAGAAGCCAAAGTCGTTGCTGACAGCAGCACTGGGTGACTTGGATTTTTTTGACTCATATTTCAATCGATCTGAAAAACAGAAAGCCCAGCGCTCGATGAGAGCCCCGAGGCAGCGGCTTGGATCCCCTCTCCCCTCGGCTGTGGAGGGCCAGGCTGGTGGCAGTGCCAGGGAGGGGAAAGGCAGCTCTTTGCTCAGCAGCAGATGGGGAGGGCACAATGGCCAGGCTGGGCTTGGAGGGCATTTCCAAAGCTCCTTGCTATGGATCTGTACAAGGGCACACAAGGGAAAATGGCTTTAAGCTGACAGACTGATGAGCTCTTAGGCAGAAGTTCTTCCCTGTGAGGGTGCTGAGGCGCTGGCACAGGGTGCCCAGAGAAGCAGTGGCTGCCCCATCCCTGCAGTGTTCAAGGCCAGGTTGGATGGGACTTGGAGCAAGCTGCTCCAGTGGAAGGAGTCCCTGCCCATGGCAGGGGCTGAAACTGGATGAGCTTTAAGGTCCCTTCCAACCCAAACCATTCCATGAATCTGACTTTGCCAGAGAAGTGGACACGGGGAAGAGAGCCTCATGGCAGGCAGCTGAGCACCAGGAGCAGGCTCCAACCCCCATCCTGCGCTGGCTCTGCTTTGGCGTGAGCCACAATGGCGCATCAATGCCCTTCCCACCTCTCTCCAAGGCGAGGAGGAAATCCCGGTTCCTCTGGAGCTCCTTCATGAACTCTTCGTTCTGCAGGAAGAGCGCGATCCGTTCATCCTCCAGGTACTGCTTCCAGCGCCGCTCCTGCTCCAGGGAGCCCTGGCCCCGTGGGCTGAGCCCCCGTGGCGGGGGCTGCCGACAGCCGGGGGAGCCCTGCGGGGGCAAACGTAACACAGGTTGGTCAATGGCCTTGGTGCCTGCACTGCTGTGTGCAGGAGGGTCCCTGCAGCACCTCGGGCTCAGCTTGGCCTTTAGCACCCTCCTATACCCAGCACCAGCATCTCAGGGCTTCATCACCCCTGGCAGGGCTGCACTCGGGATGGTGCGGCTGCAAAGGGGACAATGGAGGAGAGAGCCAGACATCCAACATGGGAACAGGGACCTCTCGCTCTGAGCCCAGCACAGCACAGGGAGGAACTGGTGCCTCCATTGCACAGGCCTGCAAAGATTTAGGACTTAGAACCACGGGGTTAAGCCAAGACAGAACCTGGTGTGGAGGTGAGCAAAAAGGGTCTCAGCCGCTACCTCTGCTTCTATTTCCCCCTACCTAAAAAGCAGAGACTGCAATTTCCCCCTGTAAGCACCCCTGTGTGAAGAACCTTCGTGCTCTTCTCCCAGCACAGTCACATCTCAGGAGCAGCAGAGCTCCACTCCCCAGCTGCAAGCTCATCCTCACCTACACTATTGATCTGATTTGTAGCTGCTCTCAGAGAGCCATAAAAAGCAAAAGCACACAATTACTGGGGAAAGAAAAGGGCAGCTGCTGCTCTCCTCCCCCTGAGCTCAAGTGAACCAGCACGTTCCTATTCCCAGAAAGGTAATATAGCCCATGAAGCTCAACTTGCAGGGCAATCATTTATGGAAACGTGGCAGGCTGCCTTTGCATCCAAAAAGGGAGGGAGGAGCCGATGCATGGGGTAGGCAGGAAGCCTGCAGCCCCCCAAGTCCCTTGCTGTGCCAGGAGGATCCTGACCCCACTCACAAAGGGGCCAAGGGACACCCTGGGGATGTGATGGGCCTGGAGTGGAGCTGGGTGCTGCCTGCTGTAGGCAGAAAGGCACCCACAGCCACAAGCCTTATGGCTCTAAAACCACCACAAAGCACACGGAGATTCCGACTTCCCAAGGGCAACTCCTCTGCTTTCCACCTTGCTCACTTCAGTCTCGCCTTGAGCAAGATGCGCTCAGAGACTTTCATCCATATCCAGTGCCCAGATGGTTTCATAGCGCTGACGCTGCAGCTCAGCGTAGCTGAGGACCAGGTTTGATGCTCCATGCACACCATGGGCTGGATGGGGCAGCAAGCCTCACCTGTGTGCCAGCAGTCTGCTGGGGCAGGATGCGGAGGAAATCCTCAGGGAGGTTGCCCAGGAGCGGTGGGTTCCAGTTCCTGTAGTGCCCGGACACCGGGGTGCTGCCAGGCCCCGGCACATCCGTCCTGTGGGACAAGCACAGACAGTGCCATTGCCAAAGGAAAACCCCTGATGGCTGCCTCAGCACAGGGCACAGGCACACAGCAGCTCCCTGCCAGGCTCCAGCAGCAGTCCTGGGAACCAACAGACCACAGCTCACATCCCCAACCAACAGCATTAGCTCTGGACAGCAAAAGGCTTTCCAAGTGAGTCTGGACTCATTGGGAGCTGCTCGTCCAGCCTCGCCCCACGACTGCCCAGGCTGGATTCCCTTCTCCTGTGCAGAAACCACCCCCGTGGAGCCCCCCAGCACCGCACCAAGGTCTCTGGTGCAGGGCCCCGGCTGCTGGCAGCTGGTGTTCCTGAGCAGAGCCAAGTGCTCCCCACCCCAGTAGCTGATTTTTGCCATTCCACACACTGCTGCAGCAGCTTCCAGGCCCCTCAGCTGTTCACTTCTTAGGGCCTCATGGGGATCTTTTAGCCAGCTGTGAGCTTCACTCATCTCCTTTGGCTTTGTCTCACCCAACCCTAACAGACTGCTGCCACATTCCTCTTGCTGGGGGAGCTCACACACAGCAAGTAGTCCCCCCCAAAGCACCAATACATGGTGCAGAAGGCCCGGTGCAGCTGTGGTGTGGGGCTGGGGGCTCACCTGGGTGGTGGGGTGGGAGGTGCACAGGGGTAGCGGCTGCCCAGAGCCTGGCTCTCGTAGGTAGGAGGGGAGTAGACAGGAGGGGGCTCCTCATCCGAGCTGTCCGGCTCCAGGGTCCGCTCCAAGATCTGTGGGGAGAGGATGGGGTGAGGGTGAGCAGGGGAAATGCACAGGTGCATGGCAGCAAAGCCACTGCAGAGAGGCCGAGGCAGCCTCCTGGCACTGGTCCCCCTGCAACTGGGGGTTTTGGTGGCATTTGGAGGTGCTGGTCGCAAGGGACAAGGCATCACATTTAGGGTGGGTTGGAGCTAGTTGATCTTATGGTCCTTTCCAACCCTAACCATTCTATGACTCTATTGAGCCTGTACCTGGCTCCGAAACAAGAGCCCTCTGACAGCAGCAGAAGGGTCTCTGTTGGGTTTTGGGGTGGGAGGGAGGGAGGACAGCAGCTTGGCTTTGAGCCTCAAGCACCATCCAAGACAAATCATGCAGGCTGCACATTCCAGATCAGCTGAACTGGGCACCCAAATCTCTGCCTGCCTGTCCCAGCTGAGCAGCATCATGTCCAGGCAGAAATGAGGCAGGATAAGACTGAGCTGCCTGCTCATGATGGAACCAGCCACAGCAGCCAGGACCCTCACCCATAGCCACGTGTTGGGGACCACCAGCATGGGTTACCTCAGGGGGGATGCTGTCCTCTGAGTCCGAGCTGTCATCGCACCCGCTGCTGTCCAGGTTCATCTGCAGGAGCTGGTCGATGGTGGCATCCACGGCGCCGTTGTTGGCTCTCAGGACGCACTCAATGATGTCGTAATCCATGTTGGGGAACATGGTCTTGAAGTCCTCCATGGCCTGGTTGAACTCCAGGCGCCGGACCTGCCTGGAGGGGCGGCTGTTGTTGAGCTCCTGTGTGGAGGAGCCACTGCGGGCGCTGCCGTTGCTGCTGCTGCGGCGGAAGAGGCTCGTCATGGCGGGGAGCAGGGCATGGGGTACGGAGCTCTGGGTGCCACGGGTCACGGGGCACAGCCCCGGCAGCCGGCGGGGACCATGGGGTGGGCAGCGGGGTCCCGCGGCCAGCGGCAACGTGTGTCAGCCCGCGGCACGCTGCAGCATCCTCCCACCTGCGAGGGACAGAGGAGAGAGTCACCCACGGGATGCAGCACACACAGGATCCCCCGTGTCCATAGGGGATGTCTGATCCAGTTCCATTGCCCAGAGAAGCAGTGGCTGCCCCATCCCTGGCAGTGTTCAAGGCCGGGTTGGATGGGGCTTGGAGCATCCTGCTCTAGTGGAAGGTGTCCCTGCCCATGGCACGGGTTGGAGCTGGATGAGCTTTAAGCTCCCTCCCAACCCAAACCAGTCTGGGATTCTATGACCCATCAACCACAACCTCATGGGACCATCCCATCCATGCAGCAGGACCAGCACACAGGCGCTTGGGTGCTGCAAAAACGAATTGCAAGGTATGAAAAATGGTATTACTGCCCCTGCCAATGGCTCCCCAGGTGCAACACTTCCAGGTGCTGGCATGTATTTAGTGATGCATTAAAATCTCTCTTTAAAATAAAAGGAGGGAGCTCAAGAGGGTTTCAGAGCAGGGCCTAAACCCCTCTGCAGCAAAGCGACCCTTGGGAAAAGCCATCAAATCCAAGATTAACATTCACTTTAAAACCATAAACAGATTATACAGCTACTGCTTCTCATTTGGAAATGCGGGGCCAAACTCAGCTCTGGATTAACTCCACTGTTGAAACAGGAACATTTCTGACCCATAATATCATTTTCAAAGGCTTTTTCCTAAGTGGCAGGCAGAGTTCAAGATAACTGTTCCTGAAATGGAATTTCATCCAGAAGAAGTGAAATTATCACATTCAAAGCCATTCGTGGAGCAGCCACATCTGAAGGGCACCCAGGCTCTCCCCTGCCCCTGGCCATACGTGACAGCCATACCCCCAGTGCTCACCCAGCCTCAGCAGTCCCAACCTGCTCCAAGGGGCTTCGGGAGGCTGCCGACAGCAAAACACACTTGAAAACCATGGGAAACTTGGGAGAAGGTTCACTTCTGTGGTGCTGGATCATCCCCGTTCCCATCCCCACGGACACCTCTGCCCTGGCACAGCACCCAGAGGAACCACTGTGCCTCCAGAGGCCTGGGGATGATCCCT
Source organism: Forpus xanthops (assembly GCA_032466535.1). NCBI lineage: Eukaryota > Metazoa > Chordata > Aves > Psittaciformes > Psittacidae > Forpus > Forpus xanthops. Next base: position 10,168 of record JASSUY010031576.1, on the reverse strand, counting down.
CTCCATAGGCACACTCTGCTCTCCCCCCCTGGAGTTTTGTAATCCAGGATGTATCTCCATCCAGATGCATTGAGCCCTGTGAGAGGCCCCATGCAAACAGCAGCACCAGACCAGATCCTGCCCCTCAGCCAAGTATAATGCCAGTACCACTTCCCTGTGGCATTCGCTCATCCCGCACACAGGATGCATGGAACAACTGGGAAAGTCATTGCCCTGCACGAGAGGATGTTTCCCAACAGCACCAGAACCCCCCAGCTTGCTCCGGGCTCTCTAACACAATGCATTTAACAGATCACTCAGCTGGGGACTGTCTCCATCCCTGCAGATCCCAGGATCTGCTCCTGCTTTTGGGAGCCAGGCTCGGAGCAGCGCTGAGTGGAACAGGAACAATCCCGACAGCCCTGCCCGGCTCCATTCACCGAGGACAAATAAATCTGCTGGAGTCAGTTAATAAAACACAGCCTCTCAGTTCCTCCTCTGCCACCATGAGTCATTCCCAGCAAAGAGCCCACATTGTTCACACCTCTGGTGCTATACTTTAATTGCAATATTGCATGGCTGCTTTAGCCACATCTTCAACTGAGTTGTAACACATTCACAGGGTACACACACTCCTTAAACCATCTGCCTACTCCAAAGGGATGGGGAAAGAGCCTGGGCATCCAGGGGAAAACAGCTTGTACACTGCAAACACATGCGTGATCCAAGGATGAGAGCTCCTGCAGAGAAGCATTAGCTCAGCAATGCCACAGTAGCCCAGATAGTAAAATCAGCCCCAAAATCAGGAAATGAGCTTGGAAATCCCTGCATCTATTAAAAAAATCCCAAGATCTATAAAGCAACAAGAAGCTCCTGTGGTTGGGGGGGGGTCTTTGGCTCCCAGCACTTGACCTTGGAGTCAAATATTTAAGTATACTATATATATAGATGAGTATATTTAAGGTGTTCCCTGTAACCAGGATGAAGGCCACTGCCATGCCAGGCATTGGCAATCCCTTGCAGCCCCCTGCCCTATAGCGTGACTGAGCATCACACCGACTAACTGAAAGCTTCTGGTCAGAGGATGAACTCAATCAGGGACAGGACAACACATTTATGTGCCAAATAAGCCCTGCTCAACATCTGGCTTCAAACAACCCCGAAGGATCACACTGCTGGGACCTCCCAGCCCTGAGGTACAGCCAGAGGCTGCTGTGAAGGGCTTGTTGGGCAACACGCAGGTACAGACCAGGGTGGTTTCACAGCCCCATGGGCAAACACCGCTGCAGGCAGAGGGGACAGCAATGAAACACTCCAATTCAGGCTTTTAAGCCCATTTTTTAAAGTCCAGCTGCTAACCCAGAGAAATGCAAACCATGACACTGGCATGAGCTAAAATCCAGAGCAAACCAAGTCACTGCACCAGCAGGAGTTAGTTTAAAAGATAACCCATTAGTTGTATTTGCAGGATGTCCCCCAATTCCTGCTTGTGTGCACCAGCATCTCCAGGTGAGCAGCAGACCCCAGGCACCAGCATGGGGAAGGGGCTCAGCACGTTTCTGGCCCTTACTTCTATGAAGGGCTGGGAAGAAGCCGGGAAAAGCAAAATCCTTTGGATTTCCCAAAAAAAGGAAAGCACAAAGCTGGTGTGTGCCTGCCAGCCCGGGTGGGAGCACATGGCACGGGGGGTGCAGGGTTAGGGCTTCCCTTCGCCTCCTGTCCCCATTGCGGAATTAGGCTGAGATGCCTCCTTTAGCTGTTTCCTAATCAACTTGGAATAGTTCTTGCTCTGCTGTCCCGCAGAGAAGACCCTGAATGCTGTTATTCATTCATCCAGAGCCGGGCACATGCGTAATCCTTCACCCTTCTGCTGCACCCATCACAGGAGGAGCTTAAAGGCTTTGCAAGCTCCGAGTGCGTGTGTCCCCATGGCGAGGGTCATGGGGAGCAGCGAGGTGGGAGCAGGGCCACTGGTGGGGCTGGCGCTGCCCCTGTGCCCCTATGAGCCCTGGGTGAAACCTCACAGGCTGAGGGCAGTGCTTGGCCCTGGCTCACCCTGGGGACACGGGGACAGCTCTGGATGAGCCACCTCCACATGCAGTGGCTGCGGCTGTCCCGGTGCTGACCTGTGCCACGGTGACATCCCAGCACCAGGCTGGGGCCAGGCACAGGGCCATGGTGCTGCTGTAGCATCAAGCATCAAGTCCACCCCGGCTTTTATCCAAACAGAAAATGCCCACGTAGGTTTTGCCACCACCACAGAACCAGGACAACAGAAGATGCTCTTGTGCACTCATCTAGGGATGCTTTCTCAGGTACCAGCACACCTTTGGGTCCAGCTCCTGCCTTTAAACACATTAAATAGGACCAAACAAAAGCTGTTCTTCAGGAGGGGGCTCACCCCTGCCAGCCCATGGGTGCACCATGACTTTGCTCTGCTAAGGACTTGCACAATCCCGATCCTCCCTCACCGCAGCCAGAGCCAAGAACAAGACCTCAGTGGCTGAGAAACCCTTAATGAGGCTCATCAGGGAGCTGATAAGATGTGCACAGCCTGGGGGAGCATGTCCTGCATCCTGCCTCTACAAAGCTGCTTTCCTCCCATCCCTGGGAGCAGAGCATTTGGTACCTCACAGAGATGGACTTTCCACATCAAGGGATGGCCTGAAAGGCTTCAGGTCAGTTCCAGCTGGGAGCAAGCAGGGAGCAGGCTGCCTGAGCAGGAATGGCGCAGAGGAGCAGCTGGATGATCCCAGGGCTTGGTCGGACTGGTCATGTCCTGCTGGAAACAGCAGTTGCTCAGCTCGGGGAGGAACGCAGCCCGATCGGAGCAGCCAGCAGCTGTAAAAGCACCGGATCGCCAGGGAAGAGCCTTGGCACCACATGCAAACGAGAATATTCCTTTCCCCAGCGTCTGCTGCGGCTCAGGCACCAGATGGGATTGCTCAACCACTGCTGAACCGAGCCCTGCTCCCCTGCTATTGCCACGCAGGGTCTGTAGATCATTCCTGCTTATGGGGGCAGACCCCATAGAATGCTTGCTCCCCACAGCCCAGCACTCACCCTCTCCCCTGAGCACACCCATCACTCTGCAGCTGCAAGCCCAGGCCTGCAGTGACTCGCTGGGGGATGCTATGGAAGTGCAGGAGGAATTTCCATGCATAGGGATGTCTGGAGGCAAGGACTGCCAGGGGAGGGGAGACTCAACACTAGGGACAGCTTTGGACAGAGCAGATCTGCCGAGCTCTGCCCAAAAACAGGGATTGCTCAATCCAGGAATGAGCAGCCCAGGAATGGGAATGCTGGGTGGCTGCAGGTGTGACTGTAATTGGATTGAAACTGCGATGGAAAGTAAATAATGGGAACAGAAATCACAGCAGTGTCCACCAGCAAAGTGCAAGGCACAGCACACACTGAGGATGTGCAGGATGGGGCCTGAGTGTCCTCAGATCCCCCTTTCTGCCCTCCTCACATCGGGATATGTGTGCCCACCTCCTGGGAAAACTGCTTGCGAGCATATCCTTTTCTCATGGAAACAAATAAGCACCTGAGGATCCCCTTTAATACCTGTTCCATCACGCATTAAAATGGCTGGGTTTAAGCCCTTTACAAAGTAAAAAGCCATCAAGGGGCAGAGCAGAAGCCGGCCCTGCTTGGGAGCCCATGCACCACATACCTCTGCAGAATGAAACACCCCTCTTGGCTCCCAGAGCAGCGTTTAGGAGCAGAGGCCAAGGGAGAGCCATGGAGCAATCCTGGTCCTGACACCGGGCATCAAGCTCAAGCACTGGTGGCTTCAGCGGGGAGCCTGTAGGCAGCCCTGCGCTGTGAAATGCACAATGACCACGTTAAAGTGGTGCTGCTGCCTGGGGCACCCTCTGCTCGCCCAGCCACAGCATTCGATGCCATCATCCCCTGCAGAGATCTACGAGGGCCATTTGTGTGCTGAGCAGATGACAGCCCCCCGCAGCACCCAGCGGGCTCCTAAACAAGAACCCAACTAAAACCCGCGGGGACACATTCAGCCACACCGGGATCCCCTTCTTCCCCGGAACAGCACCCACCTCAGTGCTAGGATGCAGCTCCTTGTGCCAAGCGACGGCAGAGCCTCCCCCTGCCCTATGGCGTTGTGTCGCACTGGTCTCTGGCTTTCACACCATTTCCCATGCTAGAATTACAGCCCCCACCCCAAACGAAGCCTGGATTAATGAGGGAGCACTAGATCTTAATCAAAACGTCGCCTGCCTTGCGAGGCTGCCTTGCGCTGGTTCCATTGAAGGTAATTTGATCTTGGCAGGACGACATTCCTAAAATAGTTGAGGGAATTCAAACATGAAATAAGGTTTCCAGGAAGGGATTAAGAAAAAAATAGGTCAAGCAAGTGTGAGTGATTAAAGTCACCCAGCATCCCTCTGTACGCTTTAGCTGCATCCCTGTTCCACTCCATCTTGTATCAGTGCGCAGGAATTAGGCTGCCAAAAGCAGAGGCTGATAGGAGATTATTCCACGAGGTGGTTGAACATCAGCGACCTTTTCTCCTCGGGCTTTCAGTGCTGACATCAAAACACACACGTCCCAGCTGAAAAACCAGCTCAGAGCTTGTTTGGAATGATGAGGAGGAAGCGCTGCCTGGTGTGAAGAGCTGACAGCAGCATGGTCCGGGTACCAGCGCTGCCTCCATCCCACGGCAATGCCCTGTGCCCATCATGCCTGCCTCAGTTTACCACTATCTGAAGCCTTGCACACTCACATCCCCGCAGCCACCATGCAAAGCCCTCACACCATATGTCACAAACCCATCTCTTAACCGCTTATCCCTTCTCCCTTTGTGCTCCAGCTCGGCACAAAAGCTTTGGGGATCAGCAGCGAATGGAAGCGAACACGGGATCCTGCAGGGACAAAGGTGTGCGGCTCTCCCCAGGTTGGAACATCAGGAGTCACCCCCAGGCAATTTGGGGTTGGATTTGGTCACTGAGCACCTAACAGGGAGTGAGCAAAAGCAAAGCCAGGCCCCTGGTAATGAGAGCAGCTGATTCACAAATGCTCATTTGCCATTTTAGGTTAAGAGTCAAAGAAATTAAAGGATGGGAGGGGAAAAACAGGGAAAGAGCCTGAGCAGAGGCAGCCCCTTCCCCTCCAGCTCTACTGGGAATGGAGTGGAATGGACTGGGATTAGAGCCGGTGGTGCAGAGCATCACTGCAGGATCTGGCTCTGTGCATCCTGCAGGGACAGGCAGGGACAGGCAGCACAAACCAAGACCAAGTGCCACCCAACCACCAGCATCTCCTGCCACTGGGGTTAAGGGACATCGCTTAATGTGTGAAGGCAAAAAAACCCCATTTGATTCACCGGAGGCTCCATGGACCACATGGGTTCCTATAGAAACAAAATCAGTCATAAAACTCAATGAATTATTCACCAGGACAGGCCCCTGGCCATTAGGGGCTGGTGAAGAGGTCTAAGGGTGAGCACTGCTGCCTTCCCTCAGGGCATTAAACCACAGCCAAGGAGGCAAAGGAGGAGGAGGGTTCCATGCCATGTGCATGGTGAAACCCACCATAGACACTGAGGGACCCGTATGGGAAGGTTCTGTACTTCAATCACCGTATCTGCAGCTCCTGGTGTCCCCAGGGAGAGGATGAAGGCAGCATGGGGGGGAAATGAGGTTGATGCAGTGATGGGGAGATTGCGATGAGCAGATAGGAGTGTGGAAGAGCTGTAGGAGTCTGAAGCTGGCAACTTCCAGCCTACCCTCCAGAGCAGAACCACTTGCTTCTCCCTCCTCCCCAGCCCCTTGCTCCATGGCACAGCAGTGATGCACGGCATAAAGGCAGTGAAAAGGTGAAAAGGCTCCTGCCTGATGCCTCCTTGACACGCACCCACCCCACACAGTCACCCACCCCTCAGCATCCAGGATGCTCCCACCACGCTGAAGGCAGGAGCTGCAACCCCGTGCATCCCCCAGTGCCTCAGCACCTCACTTACAAGACGGGATCACTGCAAACCAAGACCAAGAACCACGGAAGAAAGGAAGAAAGGGGCTCATTAAGTTGGGAATGGAGGAGCTCTTTTTCCTCTGAGTCACTAAGCCAATGGCTGATGCAAGCCACACTGAGGATGAGACGCTGCCATCCCCTCGCTGTCCTGGGACACAGCATCACACTGTAATTGCACTGGTCTCGTGTCCTCCCTCGCACCGGGTGACGTTGCTCAGCAGAGGAGAACCTGCTTGACCACTACATCTCACCAGGGACAGGTATTGAGTTAACAACAACACGTCAGCCCCCCATCAGAACAGGCTCCTCCATCCTCAGTTACAGGGGAGAAGCAAGCCCTTGAAAGCTGAAACACTGAGCTTGCTCCGTTCCTTCTGCTCCATCACAGCTCAGCACACTCCACACAGTAATGATACAGGATGCTAACCTGGATTTGGAGCCAGACAGGGCTCAGATAAGCTCTCGGTCTCCTTTCAAGCTCAGTAGCAGTTTGCTCCTGCACCAGCACAGCCTTCAACAGGAGGGAAACCCAGAGCTCTGCTCACTGCCCCCTTCACCCGCTGGACACAGCAGGTGGGACACGTTCTTCAACATCCCACCTCACTTCTGTGTTATTTAATAATTGCTAATTAATAATTAACCCTCATACAACCCCATCCCCATCCTTTCCCAGGTGCTCTGCACTGCCTGACCGTGGCCATTGCCAGGGAGCTTTGAGGACTCTATGAGCAGCACTTTAGGCTCCATCACCAGTGTGCCTTCACTGGGCAGGGATTGACAATCTGTCAGGCACAAGGAAGAAACAGCATTTCCAGGAGTCAGGAATCACTTCCCAGAGATAAAAGCACGCTGGGCCTGGGGGAAAGCACCGTCAAGGGGGATGGCACATCCTGCATCACTTCAGCCACTGGTAGGAAGTGACCCAAGGGCTGCAGCTTGAGCCATCACCAAACACTTGGTGTTAAGTATAGCCCTAGATTGGGCTCAGATTGGCGTAAGAAGGATCTGCCCTTCCCTACATGGATTATTGCTACGGATGATGCCCTCCACATGCCAACCTCCTATCCCTGGCTCCTGGCTACGGCTCCTCCAGCAGACAGGAAAAAAAGCTTTACTGCTTCCTCCCAGGGCAGGGAATTGCTCTGATCAGCATCCTCCCTTCCCCTCCACCACTTCAGCTCCATTATCCCCACACACACTCCTCTGGGAAGCCAAGGAAGGGCCAGAGTATCCATTGCTGATAAATGCCATCTAGAAATGAAGACCCGAAGCCATTGCGCTCCCCCGGGTAATCTGGGGGTGGATTTTATCTCCCCATCAGTGTGTGCTTTGGTGGGCTGGCAGCCTGCCTTCCCTCTGCTATCGCCCCAAACCAAACCCGACAGAGGCAGCACCACCAGCACTGGGACCATGCCAGAGCCCTGACACGCACAACCATGGCAGGAGGGGGCAGTTCCTGCACGGCTCGGAGCTGGGCTTTTAAGACACTTGTTTGTTTCTTTGTCACCGAGCAACAGAGAGGATGGAAAGAACTATCAATGTCGTATTGTCACCTATGAATCACCACTGCTCCTCCCGCTGCCCAGACCCTGAGGCACCCCAAGAGCAGCTCTCGGTGCCCCGACACCTTCCCCATCCCACAGCCGGGATACACCGGTGGCACAAGGACAACTTTCCAAGCGCTGGGATTTGCATTTCCTAACGGCACCCGCGGGTTTCCTGCGGCAGCGCCCGGCTCCGGTTTCCATGGCAGGTTTTGTGTGCATCCTGAGAACCGAGGGACGCACAAAGGGGCCACAATGGCCCTGCCACTCACACACATCAAAGGCGAGCGGACAGGGCGCTGCAGCCGGTGTCCGGCCCCCAGCCCCAGGGTGGGCACGGGGGGACCCACGGGCAGCGGCACTGGTGGGACACCGGGGTTTCGGCACTGCTGGAGCGGCGGAGGGGATGCAATGGGGCTGCAGACACCCGGTGCCCATCGGAAGCGGTGCCAGAGCCGGACCCCGACGTTCCCCCCCGTTCTCCTTTCCTGTGTTTCCATCAGCTGGGGAGGGTTTCTTTCCCCTTCCACCTTCCCCGTGTGTGCCGTGCCAGCGGGGCTCGCTGCCCTGGCTCAGCTCGCACACTGCTGTGCCCACCCAGCTCTGCGCTGACCACGCGGAGCCACAGACCACACAATGCAGGAACCAAGGAGGGCAAATCCTGGAGGAGAGACTCCAGCCAACATCTCTCCACACCCTGGCCACGGTGACGGGGACGCTGCCACACCACAGGAGAGCCCATTACTGCCTCACACGGCCCAAAGGGCTCCGTGCTCCAAGCGTTCTCCTTACTTTATAGCTGACAATTACCACCATCATCCTTAACTCACGCTGCCCCAAAGCTTCCCAGCTCTGACCACAAGCACCCTGTGATGTTACGGCAGCAACCTCCTCCCTGCAGGTCCCACCCTGGGATTTAATCCTCATGGCACAGGCACTGGACACAAGTGACCTCCAGCTCCTCTCCTAGCAGCTCCCAAGCGCCAGCATCCACAGCACACAGCATCCCTCTTATCTTCTCCCTCACAGAGGGTGTTTGTGCAGGCAGATAAGGACCAAGCACTTTCTATCATGCTGGGAAGCCCCACTTGCTCTCATCAGCCTTGGGGGAACCACAGCATTGCCATGGGCAAAGCTGGCTCAGCCCCACCATGGATCCAGTCAGGGACAAGGCTGGGTGCTGGTGCATGGGTCACACACTGTTTTGTCCCGTTTTGTCTTTAAAAAAGGCTGGTTTTTAATAAAAAAGTCAAATCTTTCCTGAGAACTTTGGGCTGGGAAGAGGATGGGCGCCTTTAATGCGTGTTTCAAGTGCTTTTGGCAATCAGATGTTCCAGCACCAGGAATGGGCTGTGGACACCAATGGACCGGTGTGTAGGCTCTGCTGGCATCAGGCACATCCTCACTGCAGCCAACCAGGGTGGTCAAACATGGATGGGAAGGCAAGGCCACAGGAGCAGGGTGCATGGTAACAGAGGGCAATGAGACAGGCAGAACGAGAGGGTGATGCACTGTGTCTCCTCTGCCGTGAGCACCACCAAGAGCTTTCCTCTCCCCCCCAGCACTCTCCCTTCCCAGAGGTGCAGGGCTCCCCTGGGGTCCCACTGCCCCCATGCCAGGCTCCACCCGGGCGCTCCCACACTTCCCACATGCAGGAAGACCCTCGTGAAGTCCCAGCAGAGCAGATGCAGCGGCTGCGTTGTTAAGAGATGGAGGAGGAGGAGCGGGGAGCCACAGCCTCCCCCAGCAAAGCCCCCGCCGCAAACCTCGCAGGTCAGCCCGGGATGGCGGCATTCCCGCACGGATATCCGCCCCCCACGTTTGCTGTCAGAGGCAGCAGCAGGAGGAGGTGTGAGGAGGAGGAGGTGCGACTCTGCTGCTGTTTAAAAAGTAATGGAAAGGAGCCCTGAGCCCGCCTGGGGAGGCAGAGCATGAGAGCACTGCCTTGAGCCGAGGATCCCACAGACACTGCCTTGAGCCGAGGATCCCACATGCACTGCCTTGAGCTGAGGATCCCACATGCACTGCCTTGAGCCGAGGATCCCACAGACACTGCCTTGAGCCGAGGATCCCACAGACACTGCCTTGAGCCGAGGATCCCACATGCACTGCCTTGAGCCGAGGATCCCACAGGCACTGCCTTGAGCCGAGGATCCCACAGGCTCTCAGACCCTTCTCCATGGCCGCACTCAGTGTCAGCTCCAGTGCTGGCAGCAGCCTGGTGGGACAGTGCCCTCCATCTTTACGGGGTCCACAGCGAGCCCTGAGTGCAGGAGGTGACACCGAAGCCACGGTCCGTGCACCAAGCTGTGCCCCAGCCCCGCCGGGGTGCGAAGCACATCGTGAGGCATCACCAGGGACCGGGGCAGAGGAAGGCGATGGCGTCCTGCAGCAGGAAACCACCAAACCCCAACCCTGCCCGCACACCCCGCGCTCCGGAGGGGTTACACCGGGGCCGCCCCATGGACGGTGGTCACATCCCGCTCCCGGTCCCGTGCGGGGCCGAGGACCCCGCACCCTGCTCCGCGCTTCAGCCGCACCCACACCGCCCTTCGGGCTCCCACCGCGCCGGTGCCCGCGGGCAGCGGGGCCTCCGTCCGGGCCGAGGGCTGCTCGGGGAGCAGCGGCGGGGCCAGGCCGCGGGGCTG